>PVLC010001893.1:0-48215 GCA_004027655.1 Graphiurus murinus | reverse complement strand
AAAAAAAAAAAAGAAGGAAAAAAATCTTCAAATTTTAATTATTGATTACCAGGGCTTTTTAAGCAACCTAAATTAGCAACATATTATTAGATTATGCTTATTAACATACTGAAATATGAATAATCTAACTCCTATTTGGCCTACCAGTATTATTAAATTATGATAATATGTTTCTATTATTTTAATAATAAAATAATAGTGTGTGATTTTTCCCATGTTAGCCATCTTTAGTTATGCAGTTCAGTAGCATTAACTACATTCACACTTGTGAAATTCTATCATCCTTCTGTAGAACTTACTTCATCCTGTGAAACTCAAATGTCTTTTTTTTTCTTTTTAAAAGCTAAGTATATAATTTTTTAATCTTTGAAGTAATTTCTCTGGTTAACAAAACAAACAAAAACATTCCTTGATGCTAAAAAACTGCATATTTATTATGGATAAGTTGGAAAATACAGAAAAATAATTCAGAGATACTCATTGTTGACATTTTGATATATTTCCTCCAAGGCTTTTATTTTTCAAAGTATATATGCATGTATATTTTTTCTTTTTTTTTTATTAGTTGGTACATTGTAATCATACATTTTTGTTAGGTACAAGCTGATAAAGGCATACATGCACATATTTCTCATTTAACCCCTTCCCCAATTCCCACCCCACTCCCTTACCCTTCCTTCTCCTCAAGTTCAGTTTAGTGATTGATTTTGATATATTTGTGAAAGTACATCATGTGCATTAGGGTGACCCCTCCTCCCCGTCCATCACCTTCAGTTAAGTCAACTTCTTTGCTTATCTAGGGTTTCTCCTTTTTATCTGGAGTCCCTCTTATGCCCCATTTTCTCCCTAGCATCTGCATATTAGGGTGAACATATGCTTTTTTACCTCTTGTGCATATTAATCAGAGAGAATGATGGGTTTTATGTGATTTATTCATGCTATATGCATGCTAAGCTACACTCTTTCCTAGTATCTAGCTTTATAGCCTGTATTTCTTTGCTTTCTCGGGGTGGAAAGGAGACAGTATTTTACCCAGGGTAGTTCTAACTCTGAGACTTTTTTTTTTTCCTTTTTTATTTGAAACACGGTCTTGCTAGGTTGCTAAGGTTTTCCCAAAGTTGCTGAGGCTGAGGCCAAAGCTGAGGCTGGCCTGAAACCTGGGATCCTCCTTTCTTAGCCTCCCAGGTACTGGTTTATAGGCATGTGCTCCCATGCCTGGCTTAGCCTGCAGTTTTCTATGTCATTAGATATTCTTATTTAATATGTAATTAATAGCTATATGTTTTTCCTGTTGTTTGGATGGGCCATCATTTATTGAACTTATTCTCTTATAGGAAACAATATAAGCATTACTGCAGTAAACACCCTCATATTCTAATTTGTGGAAATCAAAATTCTATACACATTAAAAAGTAACTCTTTTTCTACCCTCCTCCCAACACTTTTTTCCATCTCTATTGGTTTATCTACTCTAGGCACCTCATGTAGGTGGAATTATACAGTATTTGTTCTCTTGTGACTGACTTATTTCACTTAGCATAATTTCAGCAAAGTTCTCCCATGTTAGAATGTGTCAAGATTTCGTTCCCTTTTGACACTGAATAAGATTCCATTGTATGTGGGTACCATATTTTGCATATTTTGTTTGTTCATCCATCTGTTGATGCATTTCTATTGCTTTTACCATTTGACTATTGTGACTCATACTGCTATAAATATTAAATATCTGTGTCTCAAATTTCAATACATAGAATTTCTGGGTCATATGATAACTCTGTCTTTAATATTTTGGGAATTGCCATGCTATTTTCCATAGTTGTGCCACCATTTTATACTCCTAAAATAGCACACAGAGTTCCAATTTTTCTATATTCTCGCTAACACAATATTTTTTATTTATCTGACAATAGTTATTCTAAGGGGTATAATGTGGTAATCTGTTTTAATTTTTTTTCATTTTTCCCTTAGAAGTAGCTAGCAGAATAATAATTCCATTTAAGGGAGACAATAGTGATATTTAGTGAAGTGGGATTTTTTTAATGATACAATTTCTGTATTGGTTTTTTCAGGCTGCTGCAAAAAATACATTAGACTCAGTAGTTTATAAAAAAAAGTCTATTTCTAACAGTCTGGAGACTGAAAAGTACAAGATCACAGCACCAACATATGATAAAGGTCTTCTTGCTGCATCCTTACATGGTGGAAGATGAGGTCTAAAGAAAACAAATGCTATGTACTCATAGCAAAACACTCAGAGGACAAGCTAGCCCTGTAGTGGGTGGAGCTCTTTTATATGGGCCTTAATTCTCATTCACCAAGGGAGATAATCTCAGATGTTTCACCTTCTAATACCATCACATGGGGTTCAGGATTTTAGTATGTGGATTTGAGGGGACAAGAACATTCAAACCACTTCAAAATGCAAGAATGATAAATTAGGGAGCAATTTAAATGCTTTATATATGAAGCTTTGGAATCATAATGAAAATTTCTTTTTTTGTTCAACTTAACATTGTAGTTGACTGTGGCCATAAAGCCACAAGATACCAAAATAAGTGGGTAAATTATCTGTATTTCCTTAGAAAGCTGGTGAATATACTGGATTCAAAAAAATCTGTTGAAATTTGTTTAAGCAGTTATAGTAGAAATTTTAAATTGTATAAATAAAGCCTCCAACTCAACACAATGCTTTCCTTTCCCATGTTGCTAACTCCTGGAGTATGAGAGAGAGCCATGATTCATGTCTTTCCTAATATTCAGGGCAATGCTTCTGCAATTCACTTCACACTCTTTCTCAGTATATCAGAAAAACAGTAAGGGACTCAAATGATCTTATCTTGAATGATATGAGGCTTAAAATTAAATTAGTTCAGGGAGAGAATAATGTAGTGCCTAGAGCAATGTAAGAATTTGAATAAACATAATATCAAAGAAGGAATGGAGAGCTTATAATTATTATAGCCACATTTAGAATTAAAGAGGTTTAAACTCAATCTCTACAAGAAAATATAACCCAAGTTTCCAAGTGGCCAACTTGTAAGCATAGTTATGCAACATGGTTTAGTTGTATATTAGAGATTGTCAGTATTTGAAAACATATGTATTTCTTTCCAAATTTGGTAAAGAACTCACATAGTTCTTAGATGAGTAAAGAAGCATATGTTCTCCCTAATTTGCAGATGCTAGGGAGAAGATGGGGCATAATAGGGTCTCCAGATGAAAAAGGAAAGACCCTCGAAAGCAAAAAAGTTGATTTAACCGAGGGGGTTGGACGGGGGCAGAGGGGACACGAATGTATATCAAGGTCACTCACTAAACTGAACTTGAGAGGGAGGGAGGGAGAGGGAGTGGGTTGGGAATTTGGGGAAGGGGTAAAATGAGAATTGTGAGCACATGCATCATTATCAATTTGCACCTAACAAAGATGTATGCTTACGATGTATGAATAAAAATAAAAATTAAAATAAAAAAAAGAAATTGGACTAATTGATCAATATAGTATCACTTACATGTAGCATAAATGTGATTTAGTTTCAAAATTCTGTTTAGTTTAAATCCTATGAGACTTTTATTACACAGCCACTTTTATAATGACTGTAAATATTCAACATTGTTGCTATAACAAACATGTCCTCAGGCTGTAAAATATCATGTTCAATTAGATGCTTCCTCTCCCAGGAGTGCTGTGTATGTGAGCATGCATCAGAATACATAGTCTGAGTGAGGAAGAATTTTTTTTTAGAAATGAAATGGTATTTAGAATAGTTTTCAGTTTTTCAGCTTCTTAGATTGTTGTATTTATGAATGTTTATTTTCATCAAAAAGAATTTAGGAAGCATTGGGCAGAAATAACAAATGGATACAACTGAACCTACTACCCATTTTAAAAAAGGAAATATCTTAGTAAATACCAAATTAAGGTTTACAATTATAGATAATTTTATAATGCAATGACATAAAAATGAAAATTTTCTGTTATTTTTGGCAATCCCTTAATAGTAATACATTTGGATATATGCTAACTATACCCTTATCTTATGTCTTTCTCTGATATTTTAAGCTAATCAGTACATGAAATAGAGAAAATATTTAAATTGATATTCAGTAGATAATTTAAAGACCTAGAAGTACAATAGATTTGCCAAATATTGATTTTTCAGATCAGCATAATATTAGTATTATGTATAGATTTTTTACATTATTTACCCACAGAGATAAAAAGTTTGTTTGAAGAGATTTAATATGGATTGACCTTAATAATGTAAAAAGAAAACCTTTGCTTCCCTGGAGTAAAATTGTACTAATTTTTAACACTCCTAGCAGATACAGCCATTTTTAGGTTCCAACTGTCTGCTCATGTTTTAGTAATTATTGAAAAATAAAAAAATCAATGATAAAGTTAACAGTACAATATGATAAATTATATGTTAAGTATTTTGTTATCTACAGTCACAGTTTGGATATTCATGGGAATTTGAGTACAAACAGGGGATACTTTTTTATGATAATACTGGAATGAATAAAGACAGAGGTTTTAAGCAATACAAAAACACAAATCTTACAGATATAGGATGAAAGGTGACCATTGCTCTAGTGATATGTCCCCAGTAGACAAGTCAAGACAAGCTCCTCAGGAGGTCATTGGGCTGACACATTGGCAGTAGAATGATAGGATCACAGGGCTAAAATATCCATTAATGCAAATCAGGTGGTTTCACAGATGATGGTGAGATAGACAAGAGGAGAGTCATTTAGGAATGTTATGTACAACAAGGCTTCAATTTAGATTCATGAGTGAAGTTATTCAAGAGAAGCTATTTCATGAATGAAAACTCATGAATGAGCTGAAGCCTTGGGGGGGGATCTGTAGATTAGTTCAAGGATAAGTATTGTTCTGAGGTAAACAGAGAAGCTCAAACATTTTAAGGATATTTGTGGTTTTGGAAAACAATCTGCTAATTGTTACATATTTCTGATATTTCATGTACAACATGATGCCTCCCTTCCTATATTCCTTGTGGAACACTTAATTCTAGCTAATTAACATGATTATCTCATAATTGTAATTTTTGAGATGAGAATCCTTATCATAGATAGATAGATAGATATAGATATAGATGATATAGATATAGATATAGATATAGATATAGATATAGATATAGATATAGATATAGATATATATGAAGTCTCTAGGTTACAGAATGGAATTGTTGAGTGTGAGACAGTGAAACTGCCCAGGGGATAATAGTAGCCAGTACCCACAACTTCTAGATGAACACCCACAACTGCTCTGTTTCTGATTCTTTAAGGAGTAAGAGGGGCCATGGTCACAGTTTACCTGATCACCCCAAATCTGCAGTTGCTGTGTCTTTACATTTGTTCACACTGCTCAGTGGTCCTGGAGCTGCTCTCTCTACTAGGGCTTTGCTTTGGTTCCTCTATCACAGTCCTTCAGAATAAAGCACTGGAACTGACACCACAGGTTTTTTTCTGTGCATCACTGGTTAAAAAGAAACAAAACAAAAGCAAGAATTAAGTTCATGCAATGAATCACAGAATGACTCCATCTGAACTGATGTAAACTTCAGGTGTATTCAAAACTATGCTGATATGTAATTTCAAATGTTGATAAAATTTGTATATGGCATCTTTGAAATAAAGATGTCTATATAAATCTGATGAAGTGATCGATGTTATTAGGAGATGGTCTAGTATTAGAAAAATATACTATGGTTTGATATTACTATTTGGCTTTGCCAATTTACTAACTATTAAGTAAAAACAAGGAAAAGAATATCATCAAGTTTTAAACAGGTGTTTTGCTAGTCTGAACCAAAGGAAATTTTTCAAAGTGAAGATGACGAGCACAATATCAAGAAAAAACAAAAGTTAGCATAACTTGAAGAGACAAAGAGGTGGTGCAATCAGGAAAAGAACATTCGGAAAAAATATATTTATTAGTAAGAAATAATCAGATAAAAGAAGGAAACTGAAGGGAAAAGTGAACTTTTATGGATGAAGACTCCTTTATTTACTATAAATAAATATGGACACATACAGCAGATTTTGACTATAGAGTCCCTTTTTTATTGTAGTAATTCATGCATTGTAAGCTTACATCTCTGTTAGGTACAAATTGATAACGACATATGTGCACACATTTGTCATTTGACCCCTTCCCCAATTCCCACCCTGCTCCCTCACCCTCCCTCCCTCTCAGGTTCAGTTCAGTGAATGACCTTGATATACTTGTGTAAGTACATCATGTGTCTTAGGATGTCCTCCCCACCCCACCCCCGACCATCCCCTTTGGTTAAATCAACTTCTTTGCTTATTGAGGGTCTCTCCTTTTTCATCTGGAGACCCTCCTATGCCCCATCTTCTCCCTAGCATCCACATATTAGGGAGAACATATGCTTCTTTACTCTTTGTGACTGACTAATCTCACTTAACATGTTTTCCACTTGCATCCATTTCACTGCAAATAACATGATTTTGTTCTTCTTTATGGCTGAGTAAAATTCCATTGTGTACATATCCCATAGTTTTGTAATCCATTCATCTGTCGATAGACATCTTGGCTGCTTCCATAGTTTGGCTATTGTGAATTGTGCAGCTATAAACAGAGATACACATGCATCGGTCCGATAGTTTGGTTTCCATTCTTTTGGGTATATACCTAGTAGTGGTATTGCTGGGTCATATGGTAGGGTCATTCCCATTCGTCTGAGGGTCCTCCACATTGTTTTCCAGAGTGGTTGGACAAGTTTGCAATCCCACCAACAATGTATTAGGGTTCTCACTTCTCCACACCCTCACCAGCATTTGTTGTTGTTCATGTTTTTTATGATTGCCATTCTGATTGGAGTTAGGTGAAATGACTCAGAGTAAAGATTTTTTCAAGTTTTAGTTTTTACTGCTATGTTATAATCACAGATAACAGTTGGCTTCATTATGATATATACATATGTGAACTAAGGAAAAAAAGCCATTTATGTCTTTAATTGACAGGTAACATTGTGTGAATTTATCATGTACAACATGATGGCTCACTTCATGTATTCCTTGTAGAACACTAAATTCTACCTAATTAGCATGATTATCTTATAACTGTAATTTTTGAGGTGAGAATCCTTAACATCCATTCTTCTAGTGTTTCTGAAAAATATCATACTCATTAATTATAGTCAGCATGCTGCATGATAGATGTACTGGATATATTCCTCCTTCTAACTGTACTTTTATATTCTTTAACATCTCCTAAGGTAAGTATTTGTATATAAAATCAGTCTAAAAAGTAGCTTTTCTATATGTCAATCATAAATTAATGAAAAAAGAAACCCAGAAAATAATCCCATTCACAATATACTAAAAAATAAAACATCTATGAATAAATATAGCCAAGCAGGTAAAAGACCTCTACAATAAAAACTATAAAACACTAAAGAATGAAATTGAAGATCTTAGAAGATGGAAGGGTATCTCATGTTTTTGGATAGGCAGAATAAACATCTTCAAAATGGCCATCTTACCAAAAGTGATCTACAGATTCAATGAAATTTTACTTAAAATACTATGGTCATTATTCACAGATGTAGAAAAATCAGTCATAATATTCATATAGAACAACAAAATACCAATAATAGCTAAAACAGTCCCAAGAAATAAGAACCATTCAGGAAGCATTGCAATACCTGACTCCAAACTATACTACAGAGTTACAATAATAAAAACAGATACATAGGCCAGTGGAACAGAAGATTCAGAAACAAATCCACACCAACAGCCAATTGATTTTTGAGAAAGGGGCCAAAAATATATCCTGGAAAAAAAAAGCCTTTTCAGCAAACGGTGTTGGCAAAACTGTTTATCCATATGTAGAAAATGGAAATAAATCCCACCTTCTCACCCTGCAACCAAAAGATAGATCTAAGACCTGGGAATTTGATCAAAGACTTTGCAGTTACTTAACAAGGGCATAAGACCAATGTTCCAACAGATAGGCACTGTTAAAAACTTCCTCAATAAGACCCCAGAGGCACAAGAAATTAAAATGAGCATTAGTAGGTGAGATTGCATTAAATTAAGGAGCTTCTGCGCTGCAAAAGAAACTACCAAGAACCTTAATAGAGAGCCAACAGAATGGAAGATCTTTTCTAGCTACTCCTCTGATAAAAGACTAATATCTAGAATATACAAATAACTCAAGAAACTTACCACAAAAAATAGCCTCCCCAAAAATGAGCAAGTAAGCTAAATAGACATTTCTCAAAAGAAAAAATACAAATAGCCAATAAATATATGAAAAATGTTCAACATCATTAGCAATCAGAGAGATGCAAATCAAAACCACACTAAGATTCCATCTAACTCCAATTAGAATAACAATCATTTAAAACACAAATAATAATAAATTTTGGTGAGGATGTGAGGAAGTAGAAACTCTGATATATTGTTGGTGGTGCTGCAAATTAGTGTAGTCATTTTGGAGATCAGTGTGGAGGGTCCTCCGAAAAATGGGAATGAACCTACCATGTGACACAGCTATACCACTCCTAGGTATCTACCCCAAGGAATTGAAACCCAAGCCATAGTATTACACACATATCTATATTTAGGAGCATAATTCATAATAGTCAAATTATGTAACCAGCTTAAGGTCTCTTTTGTATCTTGATTATTCCCTAGCATCCTCATATGAGAGAAAACATATGACTCTTCACATTCTGTGACTGACAAATCTCACTTAACATACTGTTCTCCAGATCCATCCAGTTTTCTGAAAATAGTATAATTTTGTTCATCTTTATTGCTGAGTAAATTCCATTGTGTGCATATACTGTAATTTTATAATCCATTCATGTGTTGATGGACACCTAGGTTGGTTCCATGATTTGGATATTGTGAATTGTGCTGCTCGAAACATGGATATGGCTGTTGGCTATTTGTATGTCTTCTTTTGAGAAATGTCAATTCATGTGTGTTGTCCATTTTTATATTAGGCTATTTGTTCATTGTTATAGCATTTTTCCTTAAAATTCAATTTTATTGTTATTTTTATACTTTTATTGGTGCACTGTAATTGTTGAGTTCTTGAGTTCCTTATATATTTTGGATATTAACACCTTTTCAGATGCATTGTTTGTAAATATTATGTCAGCATTCTGTGGGTTATCTCTTCACTCTGTCATTTCTTTTGTTGAGCAGAAGCTTTTTATTCTGATGTAATCTGCTTGGCTTGTTTTACCTTGTTTCCTGTGATTTTGAGGTCATATCCAAAAAACAATCTTTGTCCTTTCTGATATACAATGTTTCCCTTATGTCTTAATTTCATGGCTTCATTATTTTTCTTATTTTAAATCTTTTATCTCCTGGGAGTTGCCTTTTATACATTGTATGATACAAACCTGTAGTTTTATTCTTTTGTCTGAATATGGAAGACTTTGACTGGGTTTCTAGGTTTAAGTCTGATGAGATAAAATTTTAAAGGCCCATATAATAGTTTTTGTAGAGATAATAGTCTATTGAAATAAAAGTTTTAAGATTTCTCTGAAATTATAAGACAGATATATTTTGATGGATAGGTCCCTAAAGGAGACCATCTATATGCTATATATATCCCCCATAGGCTTTATCATGGCAGTCAATAACTTGAAAAAAGAAACCAAATGCATCTGGTTAAGAAAAGGAAGAAACACATTGTGGTACATTCCTATAAGGGAATATTATGCAGTTACTAAAACCCACCAAATAACAGTGACTCAAGGCATCCCGAATTAAGATAGTATATTGTGATACATAAATCACCTAAAGTGGTATATATAACTAAATATATGTGAAGTTAAGGAAAAGGCAAAATTGACTTTCCTCAGCTGGAGGAGATGAGAATTAACATGGAAAGAACATGAGGGAAATTGCTCAATATAGAAAGTGTTCTGCATCTTGATCAATGTGGTAGCGTAGGGCCTAGGTGCATATACAAAGACTTATTTACCCATATTCATAAAGTTGGTGCACATTATGCATAATATATTGAGTATATTTTACTATAAATAATAAAAGAAGCATAATTCTTGGAGAATTGCTAAATGAATACTATACTATAAATAGAGAAATAGTCTAGGAGACAGTCATGACATCCTTTCAAACCTTATCTAAGCAAAAAAATTAAAATTAAATAAAATAGTAAAATCTCTAAAAATATAAATAAAAAGTATTTCACAATCTCAGTGAAATCTATATAATCTCCTATGTTAGTATCTGGAAGTTTTGTTGTTTTGCCTTTCAAAGATAGATCTATTAAACATCTGAAGTTTGAAAAAAAAAACAAAGATGATCATTTTGCCTAAAGTAGGTATATTAAAGATGTCAAATTTGAAGATTTCATAAATAATTCATAAATGGAATTATTAAGATTCAGTGATAGTTTGAATATGAAAGGCAAGAAGGGAAGATGGTGTGACACGTATGTTTCTATATGGGTGCAATCAATAGATTACAATGAGAGTTGGAATATGGAAGGTAGAGCAAGGAAAAGCTGGTTCTCCAGCCGGGCGTGGTGGCGCACGCTTGTAATCCCAGCATTCGGGAGGCTGAGACCAGAGGATCCGGGTTCGCGGTCAACCTCAGCTACCTAGTGAGGCACTCCGCAACTTAGTGAGACTCGGTTTCAAAATAAAGAATAAAAAATAGGGCTGGGGGTATAGCTTGGAGGTAGAATGCCCCCGAGTTCAATCCCTAGTACCGCAAAAAAAAAAAAAAAAAAAAAGAAAAGCTGGTTCTCAAGAATCTAGTATAGATTTCTAAATGGATGAGCCAAGAAATACTAGAGAGCAGATATATTTAGCAGAATATGGGAAGAGCAATAAATATTGAATAAAGAGTTCTTGAATATATGAAACTTCAGGTGTCTACAAGGCAAGCAAATAAGGATGTCAGATAATCAATTGGCTGCATGGGCCTGTGATAGAAGGCTGGGCTGTAGAACTACTAGTATATAAAAGGTATTTAAGAATGGGATTTTCCATAAAAAGAAACTAGAAAGAGACTACCCAGGACTGCCTCTTTAGAAACCAATGTTTAGGAGGATGGCAGAGAAAAAAGGCAGAAAACAGATGAAGTACTATCAGAAATTAATCATAAAATATAGTAGCAGGCAATAAGTTGTGTTGAATATGACAATTATTTTTTTATCATAAAAGGTCATTCACTATCTTAGTAAAATATATTTCAATGTGGTAATGGTAGCAGAAATCAAATTGGAGTCGCAATAGTGAAAGGAAACTAAGGAAATAAAATGAATACAGACAACTTTTCCATAAGGATTTAATTACAAAGGAACCATAAGTAGATAAAACTATAACTGTAATGAGTAAGAAGTCAATCAACAAATACTTTAGGCTGTCTTTTTATCATATTATGTTGGCATTTGTAAGATACACACTATTTTAATACTAGTAGAAATAACTAGATTGAAAGGAAAAGACACAAAAGACAGAAATGACAAAATTGGCTTTAATAAAACAAGAATAGCTATTTGTATTGAGATAGAATCTTCTAGAAAAGAACATAATGTAAGTTGGTTAAGTAATATTTTTAGGTGTTATTTTAACATTTGAAGATAAAATATGTGAAAAACAATGGCTTTGATCTTATACTGAGAATTTCGGCATCGGTTTTAACCTTTGGTCTAATTCTCAGGAAAGTATCATGTATTTGAAAATTAATTTTTCAAATTCTATTTAAACATGTCTTTTTGTTGCAGTGAAAAAAGTTCTTAACTTGAAGCTCAAATAATTTCCTGAATTTAAAAGTGACTGAAATATAAAACAAATGCCTTCTATTTCCCTACTCTTGAAATTACTAATTCACTGTTTTACCCTTGATAGTATTAAAATATTTCATAATTGAAAAAGTTCAAAAAATTCTAATGCCTCAATTTAGTGTATACATTTTGTGGCATGTATCAATCACCTTCAAATGATGATCTTATTTCAATATAAACAGAAAAACATTTCATATGCATTTTCTTTCTTTTAACTGAATGTTTTTATTGGTGCATTGTACTTACACATTATAATAGGGTTCAGTGTAATATAAATGTACATGCACATAGCACTTGTTGTGTGTTTCCCACTGAGTCCCACCCTGATCTCTCCCTCATCCAATACATAATATTAAAATTGGTATTGGTAACTTCATATACGACCATAGGATTACTTGAATTGTTTCCTTCCTCAAATGTCCCCTTTTACCTTTCTACTCCCTGCCAAAAATCCCCTTCCACTATCCTTCCAGTATCTTCTATCCTTTTTTGTTTACTAATTTCTCTCTAGCTCCCACATATAAGTGAGAACATAGGGCCCTTCACTTTCCAGGACTGGCTAATCTCCCTTAGCATAGTATTCTCTAGCTCCATACATTTTCCTGAAAATGACATAATGTTCTTCTTTATGGCTGAGTAAGATTCCATTGTATGTATATGCCATAGGTTCCATTCATCTGTTGACAGATACCTAGGCTGATTCCATAGTTTGGTTATTGTGCATTGTGCTGCTATAAACATGGATATGCATGTATCCCTATAATATTCTGATTTAAATTTCTCTAAGAGTGGTATGGTTGGGTCATATGTTGGATCCAATCCCAGTTGCTTGATGAAACTCCAGACTGATCTCCATAGTGTCTATACTAATTTGCAATTCCACCAACAGTGTGAAAGAGTTCCTATTTCCCAACATCCTCACCACCATTTATTATAGTTTTTATTCTTGATGATTGCCATGCTAACTGTAGTTAGATTCAGCCATTCATCAGATAGAAGATTAATGTCTAGGATATACAAAGAAATTAAGAACTAAACAATAAAAAATCAACCCAACCAAAAAGTGGTCAATGAATCTGAATAGACACTTCTCAAAATAAGACATACAAATTGCCAATAAATATATTTTAAAATGTTCAACATTATTAGCAAGTGAGTAAATGGAAGTCAAAATGACGCGGAAATTTCATCTAACTACGATTAGAATGTCAATCATTCTTTCTACTTTTCACAGCTATTTTTATTTATTTTATTTTCCTCCTCTACACTATTGATACTGTTGCCTCTAAGCTCAAATTTGCATAAAATAGAAGTAACTTGAGGATTAAAAAATCAAAATCATGGCAAGTAGAGATACAGAATGGCATAATGAAAAGTCAATAAACATAAAACTGTTTCTTACATATAGTCTCCATTTATTTTTAAGATAAAAATACTTATTGAAAGAACAACTGCTATGTGAGGAGACTTGTGTATATAACTTGCTGAAATAAAGTAACCTTTAACACTTTGGTAAATGAGTCCCATTTCTAATTGTCTTCAGGTAATAGAGTATATTATTTTTGCCTAGTGTTAATATAGTTGTCTTTGGACTTTATTCCATATCATTTTACAAATAGTCAGTAGACCAATAGAACTATATGATGGAATTGGGGAATGTGTTCAATATAAATGAATATATTATATTCATTGACATAAGAAAGATGTTATTTGGTGACTCCAGTCATTTTATTTGCTCTTGCAAATTTTAATAATTAGATAGTCCGTCTCTGGAAGTATACCCAGCAAATGACATATTTACTTAAGGAAAAGGCAGCTCTGTGTTTTATACCAATCTAAGTGGTTCTATGATGTTTAATTGTCTCCTAATCACCTTTCTGATGAAGAAGAAATTTCCATCCTATGGTTGAGGGATACAGTTTGTTTGAATAGTGGTCCTCATTATGGGAGCGAAGTACACAGGAGAGCTTGAGGTGTGCTATTTCAGGCCATCAGATTTCATCAGATACTAAGTGTATTAATCAGCTTTGCATTGATACAGTGAAATACTTTGGACAGGCTACTTATGAAATAAAGAGATGTTTGTTTATCTCAGATTTTGGGAGGTTCAATGTCCAGGATTGTGCAGGGAGTGTGAGGTGGGCATTGGTTTGGCTTTTGATGAAGAAAGTGTATAGTAATGGCAGAAGCAAAAGACAGAACAAATGAGGACAGCTCAAATCATTAGAGAGAGGAAGCAGGGCCAAACACAGGCTTTTATAGGACTCCTCTCTAAAGAATTACCATGGATTCCCAGAATTCTACACATCCTTCCACAGGCATGCCCCAATGACCTAAGAACCTCCTATAAGGTCTTGCCACTCAATGGTCCACAAAATCTGTAAAGAGTACCACCCTGAGAAGTAGACCTTTAACATATGGACCTTTGGTGGACACTCATTCAAATCAAAGCATCAAGGCAGTGTATGTCATTGACTCTTTTACTACAAATGACAACATGGAATAGACAGTAGGACAAAACAGGTAAAGACTAGGGCCATAATAAGGAATAAAATTCACAAGTAGTCAAGAATCCAACTGAGTGTATATGCACATGTAAAGATACATTACCATGTATTTATGGCTGTTTATTAAAAGATTTATCACTCTGGACTTCATCATGATGTATAATTATAATGCACCAATAAAAGTATATTATAAAATTCAAACTCAGCTAGGTTCCACCATTAAAAATAATACTTTGCATTTTTCATAATAGACATCATCGCTATATTTGCACAAGGCTTGCCCAAAGAAAATAAACCAGGGGCTTGGGATGTGGCTCAGTTGCAGTATGCTTGTCTAGCATGCACAAGACCCTGGGTTCAATTCTCAGCACAACAACAACAAAAAAAAGATAAAAGAAAATAAACTACCTGAAATTCCAGATTAACTATTTTTATTTTCAGTTGATTGATTTAGATAAGTTGTGGTGAATTATTTGTGTGGCTATCATTGATTCTATGATAAAATTCATGACTTTTTGTTAAGGTAATAAATTAGTCTCATAAGATTTCATTAGCCAAATAAATGAAATTAATTAGCAATCCAACTGCATTTCCCTCCTGATGCACAGGATGACCACATCTTTCCTGGTAACCTTCTCCCCAGCCCAGCTGTGTAGCTCTAAAATCACTTGGCTAGTAATTAGGTGTTTATCAGATTCTTGCTGAAAAGGCATGAGACAGTTATCTGACACAATTATCTTTGAAAATTGAATCCTCCATTTCTGGTCCTGCTGAGGACATTCAAAGGATCACTGAGTGGTGTAAAGCGAAATGCCTTTCAAAACCCCATTGCCTTCTAGAATGTAGGAGATACAATTGCCAGAGAATTTTCCCCACTTTCCAGGCAGAGCCCTTTGTGTGTGAATCCTTTTGTTATATTTTTCTACATGCTGACATATGAAAATTACTTTTGACCTGCTCTTTGGTTATTTCATTAATGTCTTTCTTATTGTAGCATTATTAATAGTCAGTTTGAAATTTAATGCTTGTTCCTTTTGTCCTTACCCTGCTGCTATATCTTCATAAACTAACACAGCACAAGGGAAGGCAATTGCTAAGACTGACTAGACTGTATGTGTATTTTGGATAATGGTATCTCTAGAGCTATTTGCTCTTAAGCAATCTCAAAATTTGCAACTGATTCAAGTATTAACAGGCACTCTACTCACAGCTTAGAAATTAATATATTTTAATACAAATAGCTGTAAAACATAGTTATTTAGGCCCTAAAAATTCATATCCCAAGTAATAGATTTTAATTTAAATGTCAAATCCATTTAAAATGATGTTTTGACTCCTATCCCAATAGAATAGGATTAATTTTAGATTTCCATATATATTCAAGATTATGCATTCAAAATTAATTTGTACTACTGGTTCTCTTTTTTTTTTGTACTGGAGAGAGATTGAACCCAGGGGCATTCTACCACTGAGTTACACCCCCAGGCCTTTTAATTTTATTTATTTATGTATTTATGTATTTATGTATTTATTTATTTATTTATTTATTTATTTATTTATTTTTCAGCACGGATTTTTATGTTTCTTGAGTACAACAGGATTCCATAGACATTTATGATATATCAATCATTGTCAGAACACATAGCACCACTTCTTCGTTTTACACATATAGCCCACATATCTTTGTTCAATCTTAACTTTGAGTTCACATCTATATTTTAATATAATATGCAACATGTGGTGAGATGGGAATGGGAAATATTCATTAAGCGCCTCTGTTACATACTGAAGCATATGACTGTCTCAAGTTAAAGCACATCGGTCACCATCTGAACTGTAAGCTGACCCAGTAACTCTTGGGATGGAATGCTATTTTGGCTTAGTGGAACAATTTGGCAAAAAAACTGTATTCAGGTTTGAATGTTTAGTACACATTTTCTCAAAAAATTGACAAAATATGGTTATTACTTCAAATAAAAAAACTATATTTATTGATAGACTTTTTTTTTTTTTTTTTGCGGTACTAGGGATTGAACTCAGTGGCATTCTACCTCCGAGCTACACCCCCAGCCCTATTTTTTTTTAATTCTTTATTTTGAAACCGGGTCTCGCTAAGTTGCGGAATGCCTCACTAGGTAGCTGAGGCTGGCTGCGAACCCGGATCCTCCGGTCTCAGCCTCCCTAATGCTGGGATTACAAGTGTGCGCCACCACGCCCGGCTCTATTGATAGACTTTAAAAAAAATAAAAAAAACAAAATTAATTTGTATCAAATGAAAACAAAAACTAACTATATTTTGCCCCTGTTAGTATTAGTAAGTATACTGTTTTGCAAATATTCTTAGTCTTTAACCATCATTTCTTGCCTAATGTAAAGGCAGTCTTCATAGACACACGGACTTCACGAATATTATAGCTTCCCTGTTTGTTTCTGTCTCCTCTGCAAGTTCAGTTGCATATTACTGTGTTCATTCAACTATATATTAATTCAACAAATATTTAGTGTTTGCTACATGGCAGACTCAGTAAGAGAATTGCAGTAGAGACCTATGCAATTTGATGACCTCCCAACTTTCCCATTTCAAGTCCATGATTCAGTTTTTGTCCAAGAAACTTGCATTTTTTTCAATTCATTCTTTAGCTCCAACATGTTTTGCACACAAAGTCCTTTACATTTTGGCTTAAGTCTATATTATCAGCTTATCTCCAATCACAGCCTCTCACATATATGCCATATAAAATTCCATTGAAAGGAAATTATTTACTGTTTTTCCAACCGAAAGAAGCTTTCCTCTATGCCTGTTGTGATTTGAACCTGGAATGTCCTCTACCCCAGAAAGCTTCTGTGCTGAAAGCCTGATCTACAATGCAGCAAGATTCAGAGGTGGAGCATGGCTGGAGTAAGTGAGTCACAGGGGGCTTAACCTTGAGGACTATATCTTTCCTCTCCCCTCTCTTCTCTCTCTCCTTCCCAGCTGTCATGAACTGAGCAGCTTTCTCCCACATACCCTAGCATTGATGTTTCTGCCTTGGAACCTGTTGACCATAAATTAAACCTCTAAAACTAAATAACCCTTTGCTCTTCTAAGCTGTTCTTATCAGTCATTGTGTTCACAGTGAGGGAGAGCGAATTAACACAATGCCCTTGCATAGTTGGTGCTTTGGTTTAGAATACTCTTCTCCAGTCCTAAACTCTTTTGACTAAGTCAACATCTACGGTTTCCTGAAAATCCATTTCAAATGTTCACTTTTATGATGATCATTTTATAATTTTCCAGAAGCCTGGTTACTTTGTTATTTCTTTGATCTCATAGTACAATACTTTTCAATCTTTATAATCAATTGGTTGTAGAAATTACTAGTTTGTATTGAACTTATCTGTGTCTGCTTCCCCCACCTACTGCAAACTTATCCTGCAAAGGAGCATCTTCATTCATTTTTGGGTCCCAGAATATCACATAAAAGAAAGCTTATAAAATAAATAAAGTAGAGGTATAAGAGTATGGTCAAGTTAGTATACTTTAGGTTATATTTTTGTTTTGTCTTTTTCTTAATTTTAAAACTGACATCATGTTTCCTTAATTGTCCTTTTCTTTAAACTTTATCATACATCTGTATTCATGGAAATGAAAAAGTACCACTGCATGGATTTTAACCTTTAACATACCATGTAGCTGGATTTAGTTGAAATGTTGACTTGCATAGTAAAAAGTCACCAGCCATCCTTTTTGATTCGATTAGGGGGGATGAGCACTGCGGTTTTCTGAAAGCAGAGAACATCATGTAGGTGACTGTTGTCACTTGCTGTACGCTGGTTTCATCATTGCGAGCAGAGTATGGTGGCTACATCCAATGTTCTGTTTCTCTCATTTTCTCACATTCTGTGCTCTCTCTTTTCTCCAGTCTCTACCACTCCACATTTCTTCATCCCAACATATGAAGGTAGACCAGCCTCACATGCAACTTTTTTTTTTTTAATCAAACCACTGCCTATTTTCTTCTGTTGTAATTATCAATGCTAAGCTAAATCTAACTTATCTGAGATAACACTCATTAGGACAATGAGGCTATTGGTGTTTGTTTCCATATGCCCTTACTTGATAGATCGTATTGTTCAGAAAAATATGTCTATAACTGGATTCACTTTCAGCTAGGATGGCCAGACATCATATGTCCCACTAATTTTCATCAGAATGATGAAATGAACAATATGATTGAAGGTCAAGTGGGCATAGAATTCATCTGACTGAGCTAGTGAGCGCAGCATTTTTAAAATTGCTTTTGCTTGAAAATTGCTTTCTTTTTGTCTTGGTGTACATGAGTATACTTCTAAGGAACCATCTTTGTGAATTTGAACATTCATTTTGAGAAAGAATGCCTGATACAGCCAGTTTTAATTTTAGCTACAAAATAACAATAAGATATATGAAAAAAATTCTGGCACACTATTTTTTGTTTATTTACATTAACTCATCCTTTTAAGTTCTTTATTCTTCAAACAATTCTGCTCATGTAGGAATGTCATTGTTTGTATACCACGTCTGAAAACTAGTTCTGCCTGTGGCAATCCTATAATTAAAGTGAAAAGAAGATTAAATCTTCATTTTGCTGTCTTTACCTTTGCCTTTATGTGAGCAATACTAATGAACCTCACTATGTTTAGGTGAAAAATTGATTTGAACCTCTCTGCATTTACTGCTGTGCTTTTCCTCCCTCCACCTACCCCTAAGGATTTGTGCAGTTTAATTTGCCATTGATTCTTTAATGATTATGGTATCTACACTAGAAAAACTAGTGTTTATCTTCATCATGCCCTGTGGATAGAACATTATGTTTATTTTTATACACAGTTGCTTTTCCATCATTTTGATAACATAGTCTAGTCAGCAGTTGACAACCATCTTATTGATTTTATATTTTAATCTTGACATGCATATATACATTCTAGGAATGCAATATACTAAAAATATCTAATCTAAAAGTCATGGTAGCATCACATTAAATCATTGATAGAAAGCTGGCTTCAACATGCTGCAAAGAGACCAAGCATTAAGTGCAACTTTTAGTGATCATCAGTTTCACTATCTTAATATGTTATTTGAAGAGGTCAATCAATATTGCACATGCTTCATGTGTACTGTTTTAAAAACAATTTGACTGGTTTCGTTGCACACACCTGCCATCCCAGTACTTGAAAGGCTGAGACAGGAGGATTGCAGGTTTGAGGAAAGCCTCAATAACTTAGTGAGTACCTGTTTCCAAATAAAAAATAAAATAGGGTTGGGATACAATGAAACTCAGAAGTATAAAATCTCTGGTTTCAATCTCCAGTTTCCCCCCAAAAAAAGAAAAGAAGAGAAAAAACAAACCAGATTTTCATTGTATAGAAATAAAATCATACTTATGATGATTCCTCTAAAATAGGAACACAGAAAAATCTAAGGGAAAAACAGGATAGTGAGGTTCGATTCTCCTATGTTTGGTATTGTTTCATTTTGTCTTCTCTCAATATATATTAGTAACCAACCTCATTGTTTTTTTCTCAAATACTTTAATCAGTGAAATGTACAAAAAAAGCAGAAGTTTGAATTTTGGGGAGTTTCATAGGAATACAGCAGGCCTGATGCATTAATATTAATGCTATTTGGCCAAAGGTTTCCTTTTTCTGACTTTGGAATGAACTGAAGAATTAGAATGTAGAGGGCATATGCTTTAGATCACTCTTCATCTTCTCTGTGAGTGTTAGTTGATAGAACCCTCTCTCTAATGGGACTAATAAATAGAATATTTTAATTATGCAGACAGAATATTTTAAAAATAGAAAAAAATCAAATCTTTGATTCCTTATCTAGACTTGATCAGGTGCTTTAGTACATGGTCAGCATACAAGTAGAGTCTCAAATCATCTCACTCACTGGGTACAGCCTGCAGTTTATCACTATACTGTGAGTCTCCAGATAATATGTTTAAAATGTTGTGATTTCTATAACTGTGATAAGAATTAGTGTGAATCTTTGATGAAATTAATGGAAGCCTAATTGGGACCATGAAGTGTCCAAGTAAAAGTGCTGTATGTAGTCATAAGATTGTCTCATATCCACAAGTCTTTAAAAAATGATGTAACAGGTTTTTGAGATTCTTGTTCATCCTCTAATTCTTGCTACCTGATTAACTCTGCAGATCAGTTTTTCAGATTTTTGCCTTTGTTTTGCCCTCACTCCTGGGCTCTCAATTCTCAGTACTAATTTCAAACTAATGTTTTTCAAAGAGTATTTTATTCTTCACTTCTTTTATTTCATCCTATTTAACCCTAACATAATACAAGAATATAAATGAAGCCAAGAAGTTAACAATAACACTTTAAGATATAATAATTTGGTGCTTAGGATAATTCAGACATTTTCTAAATGTATACTGTTTGCCTGCCTCTTAGAGAGAAGTGTTTCCTAATTATATGTGATATACTTAAGATAACTTTAATATGAATAAATTATAAGGTAAGTGTTGTTAACATATAAAAAGGAATAAAATGTTTTAATCAATTCAGTCCTAAAACTGTGCTTTAAATTTTCTGCTTTTATGTCTATGTTCTTTTCAAACAATACACTCTTTATAGGAGATGTGACAGTGTTCTACTTAACAGGAGTTTGGTAGTAATTTGCTCAGTTTGCTTTGTCTATTTGAAAGCCTTAGACCTGTATTTTTATAAGCTATTACATATTTCTGGCTTATTATTTCAAGTAAAAAGTACCTCCAATTAAATAAAAGCAGTAGTAAATTCTTAGTAGTGTTAACTATAGACTTAGACACACATTATTATTCTAGAGAGCTGTAGAGTAGGAGTAAATTAGCCAGTCACTTATGCAAATCACATGCACACCCACACACTTGCACACATGCACTTCTTATTATGCTTTACATTTCCTAGCTTGAAATTTTGGAAACAGCACCCTGGATTTATATATTTTCTTTCAGTTCCCTATTTGTCACCAAATTGGTGCATTTCCTTTGTAATGTCTTTAATCATTATTTCTATTTCCCCATCTTTTAGACTTGTATGTAAGATCCTATTAACCATACATAGATCATATTCTAATTAACATCTATAGAACATATTCTATTGAATCACTTTCATCTCCAAGTTATGCAATCGTTACTGACCTTTATCTTCCCATATGCCTTCAATGCTCTGACCAAAGAAAGCCTGTGTTAAAGATCTCCAATTCTCTGACATTTTGACAGTGAGAAAGACAGTAGAATCGGTGCCAGTTCACTTACTAGCTAACTACACATGTTCACACAGAAAAGCCTTTTAAGGATTCTGCACCTATAACTTCACATAAAATATAATAATTTGTGACTAATTTTCCTAATATAGTTAAACCTGATGGGCTAATGCATAGGCAAACTATGAAGTTCTCTCTCTCTCTCTCTCTCTCTCTCTCTCTCTCTCTCTCTATATATATATATATATATATATATATATATATATATATATATATATATGCACATATTATCTATTGTTACCTTTTCACAGAAACCCATGTGACCTCATCTGTGCACACACTGCACACCCTTCCTGAGTTTCCTTTCCTGGTACTGTTTTTTAACTTCAGCAAACCATTAGATTCCTAGATCATGTTAGATCCCCTTCTACCTTTAGACTCACTCTCATAATCAACTAAATCCTATTTATCTTTGTAATAAATTATATAATGTTCTGACATTAAGACAGTATGTTTGAGGCCAAGTATGGTGGTGGATTCCTGTATTCCTAGTAAATAGGAGGCTGAGACAACAGGATTGCATGTTCCAGGCCAGACTCAGCAATTTAGTAAGGCCCTTAGGAACTTATAGAGACCTTGTTTCAAAATGACATCCCTAGTGCCAGACAGACAGAGAGAGAGAGAGAGTCTATTTGTTTCATATCTATTTGAATTTCTCCTGCTTGACACAGAGACCTTCATAGATTAATTGTTTAAATTTTTTTATTATTTGTCGAATTATAATACTAGTTATACTCTAATTATAGTTATGAAACCTAATGTTTTCATTCTTTCAAAAGTCCAGACTATCACAAAATTGTATTTAAATAAGAACATTGATTTTGAATGACTGGTTTCCCTGTTTGGGGCTTCTAGCACACAGTCTTACTCGAATAGACAAAATTTCAGTCTATCTCATTTGGAGAGAGGGAGAATATCTCCTTACCCCATGTGGAGATTTCTGACAGACTCATTTCTTATATGTAAAGGTCAGAATGAAGTTGGCTTTTCCTGGTCCTTGATCTCACAAGGGCAGACCATCTGCATGCCCAATCATTAGCCACAGTTGCTTCTTTTATCAAAGACTGGCATAGAAATATCAGCAGTTGTTGATATTTCTATCCCAGTTGTTTTTTATTAGCATTTCTAGCTTTCCCAACTTTTGACTCCTTGTATAATATTCAGTTATAAATTAACCTGAATAATATGAACAGGCTAGGAGTACAACGTTCCAAATCTACTCTGGTTCTCCAGGTCAATTTTTGTACTCAACCAAAAAGGGGAATAAAAGGGAGAAGTATAATTTAAAGAGAATTGATTTTGTATAATAACAAAGAAATCCTCCATATATAGCTTCTACCCCTCCAAATATGTAGAGCAGATGACAGTCACAAAGCTAAAGAAGCTAAACAATAGCTTTCATGTACTAAGCTTAGTATATGTACATGTTCTCTTAAGTAGCACAACATATATGCCCATAGGAAAAGTTTTTTGTTGAATTATGCATGTACTTAATTTCTTGTGCATTCTTTTTTTTACTTCCTAGGACACTTAATTAATAATCAGTAGAACAGATTTTTCCCAAATACACTTTTTTTTAAAACTCTCTCTTAAAAGTAGGGGATTGACTAGCATGGAAGAGGTTCTCCCTGGAAGAACCTCTCAATGCTATTTGAACTTTGTGATGATGATGATAATAATATTAATATATATGAAGGGGTGGAGCAGAAACTCATATAAGTGTTTACATAAATTATCTAACCTGTGATATCACTATTATCATTATCATTACTATTATTATTTCTAAATTTTTAAGTTGAGATAGATGAGACTAAATGAGCTTAAGTTGCCAAAAAGAGAAACAATATCTCTGAGTGGTAAAGCCTGGTTTCATACCCAAACAATTTTTTTGCCATCAGTGTTCCCAAAACACTGGACTATGGTGCTTCCATATACTTATAATTTACAAATTATGTACATTTTAGTATACTTTTATTGGTGTACTGTAACTATGCATCACAATGAGGTTCAGAGTGATAGAAACATGCATGCAAACAGCACTTGGTGTGTTTCCCTCCAGATCTCTCCCTGTTCCCTCTTCCTGTACATATTACTGAGATTGGAATTGATAACTTCATATATGTATATAGCACTATTTGAGCCCTGTACTTCATCATGTCTACCTTTATCCCTCCCCATCACCCAACCCGAATCCCCTACCTCTATTATCTCTCCTCATTTATCTGAGTTCCCTTTTGTTTCCCAATTTCTCTCTAGTTTCCACATATGAGAGAAAACATAAGACCCTTTACTTTCTGAAACTGGCTAATATCACTTAGTATGTTATTCTCTAGTTCCTTCCATATTCCTGCAGGTGTCGTAATTTTGTTCTTTATAACTGAATAAATCTCCATTGTGTGTATATACCACAGTTTTATAATCCATTCATCTGTTGACAGACACCTAGGTTGGTCCCATAATTTGATTATTGTAAATTGTGCTGCTATAAACATGGATGTACATGTATCAGTATAATATTCTGACTTCAAACACTTTATAAAGATACCCAAGAGTGGAATAGCTAGGTCATATAGTTCTTCAATTCCTAATCTTCTGAGGAACCTTGACACTAATCTGCGTAGCACCTGAAATAATTTGCAGTCTCACCAACAGTGGATAAGAGTTCCTATTTTCTCCACATCTTTGCCAGATTTTATTATTTGTTTGCATTCTCTCTCTCTCTCTCTCTCTCTCTCTCTCTCTCTCTCTCTCTCTCTCTCTCTCTCTCTCTCTCTCTCTCCTTAAATTATATTTATTGTACTGGGAATTGAATCCAGGATTGTTCTACCTCTGAGCTACACCACCAACCCTATTTTATTCTTTTATTTGGTAAAAGGGTCTCACTAAGTTGCTGAGAGCCTCATTAAGTTGCTGAGGATTTGATTTTATTCTTGATGATTTTCACTTTACCAGGAGTTGGATAAAATTTCAATGTAGTTTTGATTTGGATTTCCCTGTTTTCTAGAAATCTTGAACTTTAAACATATTATTTGCCATTTATATTTCTTCTCTTGAGAAGTGACTAGTCAGTTGTCTATTTTTTGACCAGATTATTTGGTTTTGTTAGTATTGAATTTATTTAAGTTCTTTGTATTAGTCCTCTATCAGAGGGGTAGCTGGTAAAGTTTGTCTCTAATTCTATAGAATCTTCTTCAAAATCTTGATTGTTTTCTTTGTTGCACAGAAAATTTTTAATTTAATTACATCCCACTTACATTATTTTTATTTCCTTAGCTTTAGGGGGTTTTCCAAGGAAGTCAGTAACAGTGCCTATATGTCAGAGAGTTGGTAGTATTTGTAAAGTCTCTGGTCTAATTTCTAGGTGACTTTCCTTTTTAAGAAATAGTGATGGGCAGACTGGTTATCCATATATAGAAGAATTAAATAAATTATATATTTAAAATATTTATATTAAGTACATTTTGTCTCTTTCTTCATTTAATATTTGTTTAATTCAAATCCATAGATATTTGCTGTCTTAGTGCTTCACTGATAGACATAATATCCCCCATATACACATCTGTGGGGAAAAGTGTTCTTGTGGCTGTGCTTTTTAAATTTATTCTATTTTAATACCCCAAAAACATTAAATGCAGTTATATAACATTTCATGATAGGTTCCGTTATTAATGTCTATAGGTATGATTTTTAAAAGGGTTATTATATTTGTATATAAATTATATTTTATATTTATATTTTATATTTATATTTTATAAATATAAATTTATTTTATATTACATTTATATTGAGAAAATGATCTTAAATATCAAAACTTGAAGGTATTGAGAAAGAATTGGTAAACTGGAATTCCTTAAAATTAAATATTTCTTCTTTGTGAGAGATACTTATCAAGAAAATGAAAAGATATATCATAACAAGGAGAAGATATATCCAATAAATGACTGTTATTCAAAATATATAAAATACACAAAGAGCTCAAAGATCTTAAAACCCAACAATGAAAGAGAAACAACTAAATTTTAAAATAAACAAAACACTTAAACGACGCTACACCAAAGAAAACAGATGGTAAGCATATCTCTGAAAAGATGTTCTACGTTATATGTCATCAGAAAAATGAAAATAGGTCCAAAACTTTAACACATAAGACAGGTAAAAACTTTCTCAACAAGACCCTAAAGGCACAAGAAATTCAAAGGAAGATCAATATGTGGGATTGTATTAATCTGAAAAACTTCTGTGCAGCAAAGGAAACGTTCAAGAACCTCAACAGAGAGCTGACATAATGGGAGGAAATTTTCGCCAACTACTCCTCTAATAGAGGACTAATATCTAGAATATACAGAGAACTCAAGAAACTCATAGCTAAGAAAACCAATAACCCAATATAAAATGAGCAAGTGAACTAAATAGACACTTCACAAAAGAAGAAATACAAATGGTCAATAAAGTATGAGGAAATGCTCAAAATTATAAGCAATCAGAGAGATGCAAATCAAAACTACCCTGAGATTTGATGATGAATGGATTACAAAACTATGTGATATGTACACAATGGAATTTTACTCAACCAACAAAAAGAACAAAATCATGTAATTTGTGGGGAAATGGATGGAGCTAGTTAACATTATGTTAAGTGATATTAATCAGTCACAAAAAGGAAAAATCGGACACTCTCCCTAATTTATGGAAGCTAGGGAGAAAGTGGGTCATATGAGGGACTCTAGATGAAAAAGGAAAAACCTTAGATGAGCAAAGAAGTAAACCTAAGTGAAGGTGATGGGAGCAGGGGAGAGGAAAACATCCTAATGCGCATGATGTATGTTCACAAACATATCAAATTCTATCACTAAACCAAACATGAGGAGGGAGGGGGGAGAAAATAGAGTGGGAATTGGGGAAGATTTAAATGAGTGCTGTGCACATGAATACTTCTATCAACTTGTCCCTCACAAAGATGTATGATTATAATACATCAATAAAAATACATATAAAAATAAAGTTAAGTTCTCAATTCAAAAAAAGAAGAAAAGAAAAATGAAAACTAAAAGCATTCTATATCATAACATATACATGTAAGAAATTCCAAAATCCAGAACAATGATCACACTAACTGCTAGGGAGGATGTGGTATAGCAGAAATTCTTGTCTGCTCCTAGAGGAAACACAGATTGGTATAGCAACTTGAAAGACAATTTGGCAGTCTCTTACAACACTAAACAGTGTCATACTGTATGATCCAGCAATCACACTACATACTATCTGATTTCATTTATGTGATATTCTGTAAAAGGTAAAAATTATTGAGACAATGAAAAGATAGCTGTTGTAAGAAGCAGGAGGGATGAAAACACAAAGCACAGTAGATTTTTAGGGTAGTGAAATTGCTCAGTATGATACTATCATGGTGGATGGATGCTACGTACATTTGATTAAACCTATAAAATGCATAACACTGAATGAACCTTCACATAAACTGGAACTTTGGATGATAATGATGTGTTTATTGCAGGTTTATCAGTGTAACAAATGTACCATTCTGAGAGAGACTAGACAGGCGTAGGAGAAATATCTGTATCTTGCGCTCAATTTTGAAGTAAACCTAATGCCGTTTTAAAAGATAATTCTATTTTAAAAAAAAAAAAAACTTTAGCCAGGCATGGTGGTGCACACTCATAATTCCAGTACTTGGGAGGTTAAGACAGGAGGATCTCAAGTTCAAAGTCAACCTCAGCAACTTAGCAAGACCCTAAGCAACTTAGCATGACTCTGTTCCAAATTAAAAATAATAATAATAATAATAATAATAATAATAATAATAATAATAATAAAACAACTGGGGTTAAAGCTCAGAGTTAGAATGGTAGAATAACTCTGGACTCAATCTCCAGCACCACAAAAGAATAAATATAGATACTGAAGTAATATTAACATTAGCAAATTATCAAGTTGCAATTTCTAATTTATAGATACTATCTTAAAATTATGCTATATTAGTCCCTTACAATGTAAATTCACAAAATTGCCCCAGTTAAATAAAATTTACTTACCAAATATTCATATGAAGGATCGTAAAAATTTTAAATAGTTTATGCTTATTGAATAATTTAATGTGGAATTAAATATGTACACGCTTATATATTCTGGTTTCTTTTCGTATGGTCATTGCATTAATTTTAAGTAAGGATGTGCATGCTGATAAAGAACCCTATTTTATCAATAACTATCTGCTACAAGTAAGTTAAATGTAAGTGTTAATGAAATATAGTTAGAATGTAACTACAGAAATGAAAATCTCAAGATCTCTAAATATACTATTCAGTATCATTTAAGAAATAGAATAATTCTGAACTTTCAAGTAGGCAGATTCATACATGCTTTTATTTATATCAAGAGCTGACTCAAAACTACTTTTTATGCACATTTAAGAAATAATAGGTTGAGGGTTTATTCTATAACAGAGTACTTGATGTCTGGGGCATATAGTTATCAAATACTGGAAATAAGAGAAATCTTAGTTACTCATTAGGCAAGTAGGAACCAAGAAGATAAAGCATTATTATATCAAACCCTGATCAAGCAGAAATGCCCAAGATGCCATAAATTTGCATGTTTTCTCTTGGAATGACTAATAAATTGCACATTACTGAGGAATATGAGTAAAAGCCAAAACATTTATTAGATAACTCTGTACCTTCTATTCAATTTTGGAGACTTTGAGTAAACTAACAATTCTATGTTATGGATTTCTACACTTTAAGTGTAGAAAATTTCATCTGGGCTAGTGCTTATGTGTGAATCTAATTTACTATAATTTGACACTTGAAACAGATAATGTATATATTAATGCATACATTAATAATAGGGGCATTTATGAATGATATACCAGTATAATGACTGTTAGAAGAACTTTAGCCCCAAGACAAAGAAGGCAAATGGTAAATATAAAATTAGAATAACCAAGATTATTTCCATGAGGCAAAATTCTAGCTCAGATATCAGCTCTTTGAAAGATTCTTGATTGGGAATATAATCCCAAAGTATCTCAGGTAATATCCAGGGAGTCTAGCTCTCTAGCAGGAGGAATAGGCAGCTCTACTAAAGGAGAACTTGAAAATTACTCCTGCTGACATAGCAAACAAGGAAGGCAGCTCAGTTCAAATTTTCAATAGCTATGTGCAGATAAACATACAGAATTCCATTATCCTTATTTTATTTTTTTTATTTTGGTATTCTGAGTGAGTGTCAATAAAGTTAATGATAGAACTTAATCTTTAATCAAATAGATTTTATTTAGTACTAGATTTTTTACCTGTCTTTGGATAAATATGTCATTTAAAGAGCACATCACTTATTCTATTTCCCAACTTCTAAATCTAATACATTTCCAAGACTTCCAGAATATGCTTGTATAATATCCCATATCTGACACTCTGCTCCATTTTTCCACTGCCTATATCCACTGTAAGCATTCCTTATAACTCACTAATTGTTAATGTTTCTAGGATAGTTTTTCTCAAAATAAATATGTCTTTCACATTCTTGCCAGAGTTACCTTCTAAATTATTAAGATATTATTATCTGTCATTAAACTCTATAGTGACTCCCCGCTATTGTCCTTGTCTGCCCTCTTTTATTTTCTCACATTATAATGTGATAGAAAATGAACCAAATAGAAACTCTCCTTAAGTATGCTGAATATAACAGTATGCCATTGGAATACATATAGATGTACATATACACATATATGTATATACTATGAAAGTTTATATATATATATACACACACACACAAGTATATATATATATATAAAGTTTATACACACAATCTTTGGATTTGATTACATTGTTCGCTCATTCTGAATAATATTTGCTTATTATATATTTTGAATACTTTATATATAGGTATAACTTTGATTACATTGTTCTCTCATTCTGAATGTTATTTATTCTCCACTTATCAAGTATTATATCTCAGAATGCCACTTCTCTAGTGGAAGTTTGATCAATTCACCCAGGTAAAACTAATTAGTCATCTGCATGTTTTACTGTGATGTTATTATAACATTTGATAGAACTATGATCAGGTAAAAAGACCCCCTGATTTATATGTTTTGTTCTTTACAAAGAAACTGTATCATATTTATCTATATTCTTCAAGCCCTTTTCAAAATATACTATCTAGTAAGGTTTTTTTTAAAAATTTGTTTGTGATTTCATTTCATTAAAGAGAGCACAAGTCCTTTATGTACTTGGGTGAAAAAGAAGTATTCAGTCGCATAGTGCCTGGCTCACAATAAAGACTGTGAAAAATACTCTTTCAATGAATGATCAAACATAGAGTTTTTGACATGTGATAAGAGTGTTCTAATTAAATTAGTGAGAAACCAAAATAAAAACACTTAACTGGCATCCCTCAAAGGGTAGAGAAAACTAAGGAATCATTTCAAATTAATATCTAACTAAAATGAATTTTCAAAATTAATAAATACCATATTTGTTCAAAATGTCCAGCATCTCCCCTTATATGTGGGAGATACATCCCAAGAGCCCTGGTGCAAGCCGGAAACTACAGACGGTACCCAACCCTCGACATGTTATGTTTTTCCTCTACGTACATTGTTATAGTCAAAGATTGACACCACTAATAATATTGCACTATAACAAAGATATATTGTATTAACAGTTATATAAATATGGTCTCTTTTGCTCAAAATATACTGTCCTTACTCATCCTTCTTCTTGTAATGATATATCCCAAGTTTCGGACCAGAGTTGACCACAGTAACTGAAACTGTGGAAATAATAACTGTGGAAAATAAAATTGTACATGAGAAGTCTTCCATATATTGTTAAATATATTTGGTACAAATAATATTTTATTTATCCCTATGTTTTATTATTTTAAAAAAAGGAGTTCAAGTTGGGTGTGGTAGTGCATGTTTGTAATTCCAGTCCTTCGGAGGCTGAGACAGGAGGATCACAGGTTCCCAGCCAGCCTCCACAATTCAGTATTACCCTGTTTTAAAACTAAAAAATAAAATAGGGCCGGGGGTATAGCTCAGATGTAGAATGCCCCTGGGTTCAATCCCCAGTTACATACACATAAATAAATAAATAAATAAATAAATAAATAAATAAATAAATAAATAAATAAATAAATAAATCTGACATTTAAAATGCATTTGAACTATATATGTAGTTTTTTTAAAAAAATACTTCTAACATTTTCTTTATTTCAATATGGCTAACCATTAAAAGGTAATATGGAAAATTTTTATTTCCCCAGGTAACACAAATCTGAATTACTGGCTGGGTGTAATGCAAGGAAGGGACAAAGATGAAATGGAAACATCTTCCTTTTTTGGTCATAATATCACTCCTCAGCGTGTCAAAGAATCACTTGCTTCTGGCCCAGCTTATTCCAGGTAAGTAGCATGCTTTTCTTTCATCAGTATTTAACCAACATTCCTTCTTTGCTTTAAATTAATTTTTTATTGTTTGTGTTGTAAATAAACTTTGCTTCTTTTCTTTAAAACTCATTAGTCTGTGTGAATGGCTTCTTAAGTATGTGTGCTGATAAATCTCAGGGAATGAATGATCATTCTTGAATAAAAAATACTTCATTAACTCTAAAGAAAAACTGGGAAAACTGAGAAAAATTCACTGTTGCTGAAACATAGAAAGAATTATTATATTGACTAAGTGAATTAAAGTAGTGGATGAATAATTATAATAAGGAAAAGGATTGTAACACCAGAAGAATAACAGAGTCATAATGCATGTCAGTACATTAGAAAAGGAATATAAAAAAGTGAAACATTTAAGATTGAAATTCCTTTAGAGTAGTGACATGTTAATTAACAGGCTAAATACTGTTAGAATAAAAATGCAACATGCTGCGATGTTGCTACCATAGTTACCATTGTTATGGATTAAGTTAGAAACGTGTTTCTTTGAAGTCATAATTTTATTAATGTACTAGCATTTCTGTGACATCCTTCAGTGAAATGCTTCATTTATACTGCTTCATAGGAAATTAGCTAAACTTAATGTTATGATAAGAGAAAAGAGAAAAATACATTTATGCATTAATCAAAGTATAATTTTATATTTATTCTTAAATAATATTATTAGGGATATTTTTCATAATTTAGATATATCTAATATGTGTCATAATTTAGCCAACCAATTTATAAGAGTATGACATATGACTTGTTAGAACAAACTATGAAGCTTCATTGTTATATGTTTATTATATTCACTAAATACATGTAGTTTATCATGTGTTTCTACATACAAATCAAAGATTTCAAAAGGGGCCTCAATATTTTTCCCAATCTTGGTAAGATTGAAACTTTGTCCCAGAAGATAAGGGGATTACAAACAAACAAATAAACTTATATGTTAATTAAAATAATTTTATAGGATCTTTATAGGATCGACATATGCAGAAAATTTAAAGACTTTTGTAACAAAATACATTTAGCAACTTAGTACTGAATTACAGAAACACACTGACCTTTATACACATTTTAAATTTTAACCTCTTCCTACATTCTCTCCTTTGCCACTGCTCTGTTGATTAAGATTATGGCAGCTGGGTGTGGTGGCACACGCTTGTAATCCCAGCATTTGGGAGGCTGAGACCTGAGGATCTGGGTTCACAGCCAACCTCAGCTACCCAGTGAGGCATTCCGCAACTTAGTGAGACCCGGTTTCAAAATAAAGAATAAAAAAATAGGGCTGGGAGTATAGCTCGAAGGTAGAACGCCCCTGAGTTCAATCCCCAGTACCGCAAAAAAAAAAAGAAAGAAAGAAAAAGAAAACCTATGGCATAAACTAAGCTCATCAAAAATTGACAATATGCATTTTTAAAATGTATGAACAGAGCAAACGAGTTAATTCACTGTTTTACCAATTAATGGGGTAAAGAGGATACTTAAATTGAAGTATTTTAAAACTAAAAATAACATAGATATATACATAAGTAGAGATAATATGACTGGAATTTTCCTTTAGATGACTGGCTAGCTAAGAGCCTCCACAGGTCCAATAAATTTAGTGCATATTCTCATTACTGAGCGGATACTAAACACTCAAAATGGTCAAGTGAGGGTTGAACCACCTGTGTCTGTCTAAGGAAAGAAAGAATGCATGTGTGAATATGTATGGTGAGGAGAGAGAGGTTAACCTAGGGAATAAAGTCATGCTACTTTTTTATTCAAAATGATGTATAATTTCTAAGAAAGCCAAACTGGAACTTTTAGGGGTGAAAATTGTCAAAATTCTGTTTACTTTCTCACATATAAACACATTTATATATTAAATGAGTCTACCATGCATGAGTTTATTGTCCAATGAAATATATAGATTGGTTACAAAGGAGATAGATTACCAGTTAGGTAAAAATATGTCTCAGGACCCATTTTCAGGAGGAATCTTACAAAGAAATAAGAGTACCCCCCAAATCAGATGCATATAATTAGAGATGCCTATTGTTTTTTCAAGGATCACAGAGTTCAAAAATTATTTCAAAGTAATTTATCTGTCAAAAGAAATACCCTATTAGCTTTTCAAAAGGAACACCTGCAGAGTGAAAGTCATTTTCATAACTGCTTCTGTCTAGAAGCACTAGTTTCAGGCAAGAGAGGTCAGAAAACCTATGCAAAGGAATCATCCTTAGAAAGCTGCCTCCTTCCTTCCTAGTCATCTCTGATGGAAGTCCTGCTTCTTTTTGTTGTTGTTCTAGCTTTCTTACTTTCATTAGAGATTTTGGATCTGGAATGAATTTAGTATAGCTCAGAGGGAGAAAAATTGTGGTTAGCTTTGAAGATCAAACACCAGTGCCTTTTTTAAAAAGCCTGGTTTCATTCAGCTGATTTACTTCTGCTCTTTGCCTTAAGATATGAATATCTTCCTTCAACAGAAATTTATTTCAAAAGTCAGATAAATGAAAAATACATATATGTGTATAACATACTTCTTAACAACTGGAGAGAAATATATATTCCATAGTATTTGACTTGTAGAATTATCATTAGCAGAATTGTCTAATGGAATAAGATATATCAGGATACAAAAGAACAAATAAAATAATTGTCATAAAGCATACTACCTTATTACCACAATAATAAAGTGGTTTCCGTCAAGCTGCAGCGAGGTTACTTGATATAATTAAATATTAAAATATAATTTGAATATAATGTCTGGAATTGATGGACTACCCTGATATTTTACTTTCTGTTTTGTTTCCCCATATACTAATTTTTTAACTGCTATATAATATTGCCTGTGAAGTGTTTGCTGTGTTAACATGACAAACAGAAATTACTTGTGAGTTTATATCAAGAACTACTCCTCTTGGTAGAAAGTAAATTGCTTCTAAAAGAAAAATAACAATTAAGAAGTGGATCTCTCCAACCATTTTAGCCCTTGCTTTTGTTGCATAGAAAACTCTTAAAGACCACTTCCTCTAAAGTCACTAGTAGTTACACCTCTTGTTAATATACTTTATCTCTAAACCATGCATAAAACATATGCTCACACCAGCATTGGTTATCTCTTGAGGCTATATCTGGGCTGTGCCACATCTTTATTTAATCTCTGCTGAAAAGGCAACTGACAGACAGCCATCTCTACATTTTAAACACCCACCTTTAATTGCAACAGATGTCAAGAAGACAATGAAAGACAAATGTTAAATGATACGTTTGAAAATTATATACTTCATCTATAGTGCAACTGAACTGAAAATCTGAAGAACATCTACGATGAAAACCAAAAAAAAAAAAAAATCCAAAAACAAAAAAGTTGAATTTTATATTCATATTGCAAGAATTTAAACAAAAACACAGGAAGGCAAAACCCACAAGGTTATATTTCTATTTGAATAAACCAGACAGCCCATTTTTAAAGTTAAGCATGATTTATTTTTCCTCTTCATTCTCTAAATGTGCGGTGGTATTGTCCTTCATTAAAGATGCAGGTGCTGACAGGGTTATTTCCCTGGCCCTGCCTCATGTCAACAAGCCTTGAGTGGGAGAGCTTCTGAAATGATTTACTGCTTCCCCGCCCCACTCGTCCATCCTCCTCTACTACAGTATCTTGCTATTATGCTCAGATGAAAGTAATTGCAAGGAGCTAAATGTGAGAAGGGTTTGACTCATCCCTCGAATTTTAAATTTCTTGAAAAATAATGTGTGCATGTATGTCACCATCACTACGAACTACATTATGATGTGAGACTAGAATGCACTAATAAAAGTATAAAAATATAATAAAATGGCAAAAACTAAATAAAAATAAAATTCTAGAAATAATAATAAATCTATACATATAGTCCCCAAGTATTTGTAATATCTATGTTTTAGTTCTCATATGACCAACTGATTTTGGGTAGAATTGAGGAATTTTAAAAAAATCTGCTTTATAATGGGAGAAAGTTTTGAAAGTAAATTTTGAAATGTAAAGGTAATAGAATTTTTAAGTGTTCTGGAAAATATTAGCAAATAACAGTTCATATAGGCATTTTTTGCAAAGATTTTTATTTACAGAAATATATTTTTAAAAGTTAGTTTCAATAGCAAAGTAGACATGAACAATAATTACAGAAATGCATATTAGAATCTATTCAGATTACTTATTTATAAGCAAATGGTTTTATTATTTTAATTATTTAGAAATTAAGTTTTTTAAAATAAAAATTATTTGATTAGAATATAATATTTAGGTATAAAATACTTTAACATGTATTTAACTCTTAAAATTATGTATTAATAGAAATAAAAGCAATTTTATTTAATGAACTACTTTACAAATCTGTATTATAGAATTATTTCTTGACATAAATTTCATAAGTTGTTTTTCTTCAGAAACATGTGAGATGTTTCATAAAATTAGAATTTCCTAAGGTCTATGACTGAAATATAGAACCTGAACTTGAATCTGTAGTTCTACAAGGGTATAAAATTATCAATTTTATCTGTTATCATAGAAAATTTGAGAACTTTTGTTTTAGACAATGATTAACTTGATTTAAAAAAAGTTAAATACATTTATAGAATGTTTATCTCTGAGAAACTTATCCAGGTAATTTATAAGTTTTCAAAAATAAATAGTTAATATATAGGTTTTTAAAACATGACAGCATGGTTTTATTCTTTTTTTTCATTTTCTCCTGTATTTTGTTTTGTTTTGGAACCTGGTATATTCACCTTGAGTGAGGAAGCATTTCTTTGACATTACGTAAAGTAAGTGTAAATGCCCTTCAGATAGTTTAACACAATGCTCCAAAACATGCATTTTTTTCACTTAAGTTCACATTTTATACTTTGCCAACCTAATTGCACATGTAATTTACAGTTATTAAAATTAATTTTATATTTTAATTTTGTACTAATTATCTTGCTTGTGACATGAGTACTCCCATTCATCACTTGTATTTCATATTTAATTAGAAAAATATTAGTAGATCAATATTATCAATTGTTTCTTAAATTGTGCTCCATTTTATTTAAAAAAACATTAAAATTAAAGCCTCATGTGTATTCAAGAAAGTTTCAAGATAATTTCTAATTTTTTTTTATTTAGTTTCTTGTTTCATTATTTTCTACTCCCTACTTCAGGTTATTTCTTCAAAACCATGAATACACATAGCATATTTTCATCTTTTCTGTTATAACACTTCAGTAAAACTCAATTTAGTAAAAGTCAAAACAATAATTTGTTGTTGATACGAACAGAATAGTCACTCTAATACATGTATCCTACATGAAAACTCAAAATATTGAAGTGTAATCAAGGCACATGTAAAGATTGCCCTCACATACTTTTTTCCCCCTAAAAATAGATAGGGTGTGAACAGTCATTGAAACTCAGTAACAAAATGACAAACTCAATAACTAGTAACTAAAAAAACTTAATAACCTGCCACAAATCTAAACTTACCAGGACAGAAGCACCGTATTAATAAGAATAATTACTTTCCAGAAAGAATTATAAAGGGAAAATAGATGTAGCAGTAAGAACAAGGTCTTATTTAGAGGCTAATAGGATCTTTTGAAAAATGTCCAGTAGAATCCAGAATAAATACTTAAGGATGTCCTAGACGACTCACAGAGCAGGTAAACAAGAGTGTAAGAAACTATTGGGAAGTTTACATTTATCACATACCTATGGAGGGCCTATTACCCTGGTGGACACTCTTCCTTTAGGAGTTTTACAAAGTTGGAAAGAGTAATTGGGAAAGTAAATTGTAGAATCATACCAAGGGGCAGAGATTTGAGTGTAAAAAGAGTCTTGTTTGGTGTGATAGAAAGAAAAGGTATAAAAATAATGGCAAGGTTGGAGGTGTTCTCAGACAATCTCAAAGTTCAAATCCTAAGAGCATTTTATACTATACTGAGCAGCTTTTACTATAACTCTGGTGATAAAGAAAGGATGGGAAAGTTTAAGCAGAGGGAAAAACTAATAGAATTATATTAATTAGAATAGGAAATCAATAGGAAAAAGTGATGTGCCAATGTATTTCCTTAATTTATTGATTCAAAAAATTTTTATTTAATACCAGCTATTGAAAGTTTTTTCGTTTGAGTAGAATAGTGTGAATAAAACAATCTTGGTAACACTCATTTTTCTTTCCTGTGGAGAAAAAATTAAAAATCAGTTACACATCAATTTTCCAATTACAACAAATTATCATTACAGTATAAAAGAGGAAAAATCTCCTGGTATTACTTAAATGTACTGTTGATCTCTATAAGTAGTAGATAAAAATTATCCATTGAATGTTTTTAAGCAAGTGATTAAGTAGAGGAAGAAAATGCATAAAAATATGGCAAAACATCTCATTTTTTTATTTGAAAAAAATAGTGGCACATAGAGTTCAAGAAGGTAGATTGTGTTGCAAATGACAGAAAAAGGGGATAGAGGTGTTGAGAAAGATTCCAAGATTTTATTTTTGAAGGATGCACCAAGAATGGCATTTTCAAAAAATAAAGCAAAAGTGCTGAGGATGTAGCTCAATGGTAGACGTAGACGGCATTATTACATGATCAAGGCCCCGGTGTTGATCCCTAGTATTCCATAGAAACAAAAAATAAAAACATGAAAAGGCAAACATAGTGCCACACTGATTGGATTTAACATATATTAGTCATTAAATTATTTATAGTGTATAATAACTTATAAGTGTCAAATGAAAATTATATGACATAGTATCCATCTATTTGACTTTACTTACTTGGTATTGGGTATTTAACCTAGGGGCATTGTACCTTTGAGAAACACCTCCAAATAATTTGTTTTTATTTTTTCTTTTGAATCGTGGACTTTCTAAATTGCTGAGGGTCTTGCTTAGTTGCAGAGGCTGGCCTCTAACTTGCAATCCTTCTGCCTCAGTTACTAAATATTGTGCTTAGATGCATGCCCTACTATGCCTGGCCTCCATTTAACTTTGCAACCAGTATTTGGCTTGTGTGTTTTGATGAACTTAAATTCAAAATGTTATTTAAAGTTACCATACATATATATGTTATATTCACGTATATGTGATATTCACATACAGAGAGATAAATATTTCTGTATATATAGTATTCATTATTGTCCCTTGTATAGATTTTAACAGTAGATGGATTTTCTAGACAAGTAAGTTAAAGGTACCACTCACAAGATTAGTATACGAACTATAGCATGAATGATAGGCATGACAATATGTGATATATATGCTTTATTCTCACAATCATGTTGCTCAAAATTCCTGTTCCATATTTGATAATAGAAATAATAATTTTTAAAGAGTATTTTGATTACCATATGTTTCTTGACATACTTATATGCATATATATTCACACACATACCTACAGATATACGTATTTGTACATTTGTGTTACAAAGAACTAGAAATTCTATCAACAGAAGTACTAAGTCTTTAAAAAGAAATACTTAAAGAAAAGCATGTCTTACTTCCTAGAGGCCATCACTCAGGTGAATATGAGATCTTAATAGCTAGAGAAATTGCCAGCCATACTTCAATTTCATGTCCTTATTAGACTTGATCTTCTAGTGTGAGGCTTTATTTAAATGTTTAAGTAGATGGAAGCAAACTAAAGGACACAGCCAGGGATGAGATACTCAATGAACGAACTGGTATTTGTAATCTAGCCTTAGAGGCCAGGAACATTCTTCCTGGATGATAGGGCCTTTGTGATGAACCTGATTTGAAAAACCCCATGTGCCGCACTCTCCCCCTAATTAAGCCATCAGAATGCAGTGCTGCAAACAGTGTGCCTCATATGGACTGGTATAAGTAATTTTTGTCTCTCTATTGCTTGGTTAATAGAAAGAGGCACTATCCTAGATTATGACTGATCGAGTCTGTGTGGTACAGCTGTTGTAATTGTGCCTGAGGGTAGAGAGAGCCTTTGGTGAAAAAGCCCTCTATTTACCTGAGACACTGCCATTACTTCATTCAACTGTTTTCTCCTGGATTTCCTAGAGAGCATTCATTTATTCTGCTTTCTTTTATTACTCGCCTCTTTCCTCTAGCCATGTGCAAGTGCCTTTTGTTGGATAAACAGACAAGGCTTCTGCCATGATTCTACATGAGAGAAATCCTTGAAAAATGGCTTCCCTTATTGAGTCAATATTTCATTTATAAAATGGTTATTTTTGTGATTAAAATATGAGAATATATTAATAATTTAAAATGAGAAGAAATTGAATACCTGTGGGCCTTGAAAACATTAAAACATGTTAAATCTGGCTTTGAGAGTATCCACTGCAAATTTTGAAAGAAACTATGACTATAAATACATAGTTTATCACAATATATATTTGTACTTACATATTTATACATGTGTACATACATATATTTTAAGAATACATATTTAAATATTGATTTATGTGTAAAATGATATTTTTGTTTTCATTACAAATTATTCACACAGTTTTAGCTAGTATACAAAAGCTCTTTGGTTACAAATTTTATCCTCTCATAATTAAGATAAGATTTATCATGATCTATGTTTTTTTATCAGTGTTAATGGTCATTCTTTAAATTATCAAGGTAGTAGGGTGATGTATCTACATAAGTGATTAAAGATTTTGTATATGTAAAAGATTCTATGGAAATATATGATGCAAATTTTCATGTTTTTATTTAAGTGTCTTTTCAACTATTTTAATATTTAATTCTATATAGGTTCACAGTTTGCCATGAATTTCAAGCATGGCATCGGTGTCACATAATTATTACCATAACCTGGGTGTGTGGCTATTCTTGTTCATGATATGTCATTACTCACCAAGTCATAGATTTTTCTCATAACCTTGTGACTCCAACTTCTTCCTGTCTCCCCTGCTTTCTCCTTCTTTTGTTTTTTTTTTCCTAGTATGATGAGAGTTCTAGTTTTTAAACAGTTACTACCTAAAAGGAAGTTGTTTTTCTTTAACAATTTATATAGCTGGTAACATGATGTTTTAATTAACTGAATTTCACCAGATATAAGGCAGGATGCATCATTATGTATTGCCAAGTAAAACATATAACTACCAATTAAACCATGCAAATTAAACCATGTTGCAGTAACTTATGAAAAGTTCCATGTTGTATATTAGTCACACCTATATGTTATTGCCTTCATGTTACTTTAATCATTTATGGGGGAGTTGACAATTTCTCTGGTATATAGTTTTGCAGGTATCAATCCTTTTGACATTTCTTTAAAAGTAGATGCCTTTTCTAACAAAGGGTATCTTCTTATGTGTCTTAATTTCAGCTTCGCAATAAAATATTGACCTATGGTCATTCCTCAGACAATAAATCTTTATTTTGTGAATGTCAAAGCTCTGCATGAAGCTTTGTTTCTAGGCCTCAAATAACAGTAACATTTACTGACAATGTTCAATTATACTGGGATCGTATAAGAGATTTTAAATAATAAACTCTACTTATGCATCCCATAATGCACATAATTACACTGATAGCACAATAAGAACAGTAAAAACCAAGTGATTGCATCACACTTAATGACAATTGCATCAGTATTGTTGTCTGGCTTCTAGTGATTATGATATGTTGTCAAATGTAAGAATTCAGAGTCAAAATATAAAAAAGTGTGTTTGAATTAATGAAGCATGCTATGTGAAGGGAAATTGAGCTTATATATTCCTTGTGCTCCTTGAAGCTGTTTTTTGTAAAGAAAACCAATTATTAATATATTTCTTGTTAAAAACACAAATGAGGAAAATGTAGAAAATATATGGTATAATAGGAATACAAATGTGGCTCAAGTTTATGCTTCCATAGGTGTCATTTCTTTTTCTTACAAATGCAAGAGTCTGTCTCAGATTCCACTAGAAAACCAAGCCTATTTACTTGGGATTTTAGTACCATCATGATAGTTGGCATTCCTGGGATATATGTACAGTATTGAGGTGAATATTATGGTTCTTGATTAGACAACTACAGAATTTTTTCACAGAAATTTCCTGGAAGAAGATAGACAACTTTAGGTATTGTGCTTTTTTTCCACAAGTTTACTAGTTCTAAATAATGTCAATTCAATAACAAGATCTCACTTCATTAGACTATGCCTTCAAAGCATACTGATATATAATTATGTCCAGATTATAGAAATTGCTCATTATGATTCAATTAAACAAATGATATAATAAAAATGGCTAATGCTGACTAGAAAATAATCTTAAAAAACCAGCAATATTCTAATATACTAGTTATATTTCCTGAATCAATTCACCAATTAAGTAAAATTCATTATATCATTATTTTGACATCACGTTCTCATATAGTTTAATTTTATTCTCATCATACATTTGCAACTCATACCAATAACAATGTTAAAATAGTCCTCTTTCCCAAAAATATATCTTAAGTCTAAGTTCTAAAAAAAACACTTTTACAAGACAAAGTTTAGCTTTTTAAGAAATTGATGAATTGTCTAAGTACCATTCTGCATCCTTATAAACAGTAAATGATAGTTTCCATTACCTACCATTCTTGCCAGCACTTTGTGTTGTATCTTAAATTATACCCATTCTAATATATGGATAGTGCCATCTCATTGTTTAGATTGGCATTTCCCAAGCTGGGCATGGTGGCACACACTTGTAATCCCAGTACTTGGGAGGCTGAGACTGGAGAATCTGGGTTTGTGGCGAGCCTCAACTACTTAGTGAGGCTCTCCACAACTTAATGAGACCCTGTTTCAAAATAAAGAATAAAAAATAGGACTGGGGGCGTAGCATGGAGGTAGAATACCCTTGGATTCAATACCCAGTACCACACATACAAAAAAAATAAAATAAATTGGCATTTTCCTAATAGTACGTGATGTTCCTACGCTTTATTGACACTTGTATCTATTCTTTGGTGAGGGGTATGCTTGGATATTTTGCGACTTTTTCATTGGCTTGGTTCTTTTATTATTTTTGCATTTTAGAAATTCTTTGTGTACTTTTTCCTTTTTCTTTTTTCTTTTTGTGGGTGTATGTGTGATACTGGGTATTGAACCCAGGGTCATTCTACCTATGAGCTACACCTACAGCCATATATATATATATGATACATATATATATATATCATATATATATGTATATATATACATGTATATATTTTTTTTCTGAATCAGGGTCTCACTAAATTGCAGAGAACCTTGGCTAAATTGCTGTAGATGGCTGCAAACCTGTTATCCCCCTGTCTCACCTTCCCAATATTGGGATTATAGGTGTGCACCACTACACACAGTTTCTTTATGTATTTTTATATAAATATGAATATTTTATCAGATACATATTTTTAAATAACTTATCCCATCATAAAACTTATCTAATCATTACTACTACAGTACCTTTTTCAGAGCAGAAGTGTTTCATTTTAATGAAGTCCAACTTATGAATTTTTTTTTCCTTTCATAGATACAGCTTTTGATGTTCTATCTAAAAGCTCAATACCAAACCCAAGGTCACCTACATATTCTACTAAGAACATTTACATACATGATATTTCCTCATTGATATAGGAACTTTATTTTTAGAATAGCAGCTTCTTATGTCTTCAGTGTAGATAAATGATATTGAAAAGAGTATCTTCGTGGAAGTAAGAATCAAATGTGATTCTGTCAATGTTAAAATAAAAATTGTTATTTTACATATCAATATGAAATATTATTCTGTTTAATAGCAAAAGTAATTCTTGGCACATTAAAATATTAGAGGTAGCTGAAATATCACAGATAAAAATTAAGATAGAAAGGGAGACCAAGGATAATATTTGTTAAAAGGAAAGAGATTTACACAAGGGCGTAGCAAGGATAGGAGGACCAATTCAGACAGGTTGTTTGGAAGGAACAAGTTCATTTTGACCAAATATCTAATGATCTCTAGATTCACATAGGAGCAACTCCACAGATTACAGAAAGAACTAAAATTGACTTTTAATTATCACAGGGTAGATGATTTATTCAAGGCTCAACCAGAAGGTTTAGAATTATTCTTCCTCTCATCTCATCTATTTTTATCCTCCTGATTCTTTTAATAATGAGTTTATATTTCTCCTAATTTCATTTTTATAAGCTTTTACTGAGTGTATAAAAATTAGCTGTTTTTATTTTTATTTTTATTTTTCGGTACTGAGGATTGAACACCCAGGGGCATTCTACCTCCAAGCTACACCACCAGTCCTATTTTTTTATTCTTTTTTTTTGTTGTTGTTGTTGTTGTTGTTGAAACAGGCAGGGTCTCACTAAGTTGCGGAGTGCCTCACTAGGTAGCTGAGGCTGGCCGCGAACCCGGATCCTCCCGTCTCAGCCTCCCAAATGCTGGGATTACAAGCGTGCGCCACCATGCCCGGCTTAGCTGTTTAACAGATTGTTTTATTTAAAGGAAGTAACTGTAGATGATATTAATAAAAAATATTGCCTGTAGTCTTAAACTGAGATTCACTATAATTTGAGTACTTAGAAAACAAGCATAGGATTTTTTCTTTGCTTGTTTTGTTTAATTTTCTTAAAGAAGATAATTTTCTTATGCTGGAGATGTGAAAATTAAATAAAGATGGTAAAATACCTAGTATAATTCCATTTACATAGAAGGTATTCAACAAATATTAGCTATTATTATTTTATAATGTATGTTGTTAGTGAGCTTTAGGAAATACGAAAGGGACAGAAAATTGTAGATGAGCGAATGATTATATCTGGTCATATTGAGCCTGGATGATGAAATCAATGACTAAAATTGAAACTGTTTGGAAAGCATAGTTGCTCTAGATTCATGGAGAAGTTACAAGAGAAGGCTCCATGGCATACAAGAGATGTATTTTAATGTAGATAATGGATATGATAATATTTAGTTAATTTTTCAGCATAATAAATCTTATACAGTGCTTTAATCCCTTGAAGATATCTTAATATTCCATGTGTAATGTCAGACAGTATTTAGTGAGCATAAAATATTAAGTTCTATGGCAAAGTCGTAAATGTTGTGACAATATATGTGACATAACTTCACATCAAATCCAAATTAAAGAAGTCATTTAAAGAAGTCATTTTAGCAAAATGTAGGAGAATTTGCCTTGCAAATTTTGTAAGGAAGGTGGGTCAAACAGTGACATAATGCTTCAAGGTAAACCAGGGAAATGTGTGACAATTGTGATGCTTTTTATAGACACTGTGGCCTATTTTTAGACTACAATATTTATTTTATTATAATTACTACTTGATTGTTTAGCATGATGAATAGGTCACAAAATAATCTAGTATTTGAGAAAGTATGCCGTGAAACAAATAGATTTATAAATTTTTCTAGTCATTTTTGAAGGATTTTCATATTTTTGTACTGTTTTGATGAAGTACTTTGCAACAAGATAATTATATATAGGTGCCATTCATTTATTTGCATTTCCTTTTTATAAAAACAGTCAAAGGTCAAAAGTGTTAGTTTTTTTGTTTTGTTTTGTTTTGTTTTTGTGGTACTGGGGATTGAACTCAGGGGCATTCTACCTCCGAGCTATACCCCCAGCCCTATTTTTTGTTCTTTATTTTGAAACAGGTCTCACTAAGTTGCGGAGTGTCTCACTAAGTAGCTGAGGCTGGCCTCGAACCCGGATCCTCAGGTCTCAGCCTCCCAAATGCTGGGATTACAAGCATGCACCACCATGCCTGACTCAAAAGTGTATTTAGATTGCAGAAAATATTTGTAAATCAATAGAGAAGCTAGAAATATATAATTAAAAATTAAATTAGCAGAAGGAATGTTTGGCTATGATTGTGTATTAAGAAGTTTTTATTTTGTCTGTTGATCAATGTGTATCTTTTGATGTTTCAGTTTTAGTGTGTTGTGACTTTTGGAGGAATTTGATTAATTCACAAAGTTTGATTCACTTATGTGTGTGTATAACTCACAAGTGCACAAATAATAACTTAAAATTATAACAAAAAAATGGAATACAATTAGAGAATCATATGCATGCATTTATATGTATATGTATGTTTGTAGTCTAATTCCTTAAAGTAAATCATAACTAAAAATAATTATAATAAGGATGTGGGGAAATTGGAACTCTTGTACACTGTGGTGAGATTTTGCAAACTAGTTCAGTTGCTATGGAGATGAGTGCAGAGATTTTTCAGAAACTTGGAATGCACCCACATTATGATCCAGCTATATCACTCCTGGGTATCTTTCAAAGAAACTGAAATCAGAGAACTATGGTAATATATGCATATCCGTGTTCATAGCAATACAATGCACAATAGCAAATTATGGAACCAACCTAGGTTGGTTACAAAATTATGGGATATGCACACAATGAAATTCTACTCAGCAATAAAGAAGAAGAAGATTATATTATTTGTAGGAAAATGGAAGAACCTGGAGAACATTATGTTAAGTGAGATTAGCCAGTCACAGAAAATTAAGGTTCATTTCTTTTCTTTAATGTGTGGAAGTTACGGAGTAGTTGTGATACCAGAGGAACTCCAGACAATGGAGGAGAAACTTCAGTGGAACCAGGGAGGTGATCTAGAGGAAGGAGAAGGTGAAAAATAAGGATAATGAAGGAATTACATGGAATCAGCCAAGATGTCCATCAACACATGAATAGATTACAAAACTATGGGATATGTATACAATGGAATTTTACTCACCCATAAAGAAGAACAAAATCATGTTATTTGCAGGGAATTGGATGAATTGGATAACAGTATGTTAAGTGAGATTAGTCAGTCACAAAAAGCAAAAAATCGTATGCTCTCCCTAATATGTGGAAGCTAGGGAGAAAATGGGACATAAGAGGGACTCCAGATGAAGAAGGAGAATCCTTAGGAGAGCAAAGAACTTGATTTCACTGAAGGTGATGGGGGGGAGAGGGGGAACACCCTAATGACCAGGATGTACTTTTATGAACACATCAAAGTCAATCATTAAACTGAACTTGAGGAGGGAGGAGGAGGGAGTGGGGTGGGAATTGGGCAAGGGTTAAATGAGAAATGTGTGCATACATGCATCAGCTTGTATACCTAACAAAGATATATGATTACAAGGCACCAATTAAAAATAAATTAATTAATTTTTAAAAATGAAAGAATTACTATTATCGATTTTATGTACATATGTGTAAATACCAATATAAACCTCAGTACCCTGTAAGGGTAGGGAGCTGAAGGGGCACCAAGTACATGCTTGTCACTGTCAACATGATTTACATTATGATATAAGACTATAATTCACCAATAAGAGTATTTAAAAATAATTATAATCATTTGACAGGTGAAAATGCCACTGACTTAACTGAATTTTTATGATACTAATAGTTCCATTAAATAATAAATAATAAGTTTTGATTGAATGATCACTCAGAAAAGGAAGAAAACTACAATTTAAGGTAAAAGTATGATTATGAATTAGAACTATCAGTTAAAATTCCTAGTCATTCATTAATAAAAGGTAGGGAACAGGTTTAGTGCATAAAATAAAGCAATCTAAATTTCAAATAAAGAATTAGAACCAATTGAACTATGTGATCAATTCACTTAAAATACAAAAAAAGTATTAAAATCATGAAACATCAACCCCAGAAATGCTTAAAACAGAACTCTCATCTTTATAAATATATCACATTGCATGAAAAATCAGATGCAGTAACCATAAAATTTATGAGTCCTACCCTAAAAATATTGTTAAGGATTTTTCTTTTATTGTATACTTCTTTTTGTTCAGAAATTTCATGAATTCATTGCAATCTTGGTTTCCCTAGGTAGTCCCATTTCATGCTTAGTGTTTCTACATAATATATATGTACTCACCATAGGTTAACCAAAGAAAAACAAATTCCATATCATGTTTTATTACCCATTGTTCTTTGTATTGTCTTTATTCAGTAGAATTTGTTGTAAGACTTTTGAATTATGTTATCATGGGATTTTGATTGATCAAAAGACACAGTGTGGCAACTTTTTGGGGGATTTATAAAAATATTTACACAAGGCTAATGGATTATTTGGAGAGGCAGCAGGGATCAAAAGATGAAGTGTTGTAAACTAGAGTTAAAAACTAATTGAATATGATATTCATTTCTCATGTTCTCTAGACCATTAATAATTTCACAGTTATAAGTTAACTAAAGTACTACTTTGTGGAACTGTCCCAGAAAAAAAAAAAACAACACTTTCATGAGTAATATTTCTTCACTATTTTCATGTTTACCCTTCAATGATTGAGGCTAAATCTCGTAAGCAAACTTTAACATATCAACACCAAATATAATGAAAATCTGCATACATCTACTGTACTATATCTTTAAATTCTGAGTGACAAATTATGCATTTACCTTCAATGAATTCCACTTATTGAGCAATCACAATTTGTTCTTCTCTACACTGATTTCATTTAAACCTTCATTTAAACTAACTAGACTAATAATCTCTCATTTCTGCCGGAGGAAAAATCATATTTCTCATATTTCTATTTGTCCTTTGTTGTTTTACTTCTTTAAATATCCACTTCCTTGCTGTTAAATTATTCTCTTGTTTTACTGCTTCTTCTATAGCTTGATAATTGAGGACATCATATTCATATACCATAAAACATTTACGAGTGATTCAAATAATAGCATTTTCATTTCAAAATGCCATACTTTATTCATTAGAGCTATATGATACCCCTTGTTTTAAAAAATATAGTTTTAAATTAGATTTTATAAATCTGCAATGCATTTTTATTAGATCAGTTTCTTTACCTAATCACACATTTTCTTCATTTATTTCAAAATAGCACTTTTAAAATATGTATCATAAAGCTATAATTTTACATTTCTAGAATTAAATCATGAATATTTAGCTTATTTGTAAACTACATATCAGATTAAAATGTTTTTATTTTATTTTTTTTTTTTGGCGGTACTGGGGATTGAACTCAGGGGCATTCTACCTCCGAGCTATACCCCCAGCCCCATTTTTTTATTCTTTATTTTGAAACCGAGTCTCACTAAGTTGCGGAGTGCCTCACTAGGTAGCTGAGGCTGGCCGCGAACCCGGATCCTCCGGTCTCAGCCTCCCGAATGCTGGGATTACAAGCGTGCG
>PVLC010001892.1:0-128861 GCA_004027655.1 Graphiurus murinus | reverse complement strand
ATAATTTGGTTTCCATTCTGTTGGGTATATACCCAGTAGTGGTATTGCTGGGTCATATGGTAGGTTCACTCCCAATCGTCTGAGGATCCTCCATACTGTCTTCCACAGTGGTTGCACAAGTTTGCAATCCCACCAACAATGTACTAGGGTTCCCATTTCTCCACACCCTCGCCAGCAGGTGTTGTTGTTCGTGTTTTTTATGATTGCCATTCTGACTGGAGTTAGGTGAAATCTTAGGGTAGTTTTGAAATGATCACACATTTATCACCCAAATATAACTGATAAGCAGGGGGAATTTTCAAGTGATATAAACAATCTGGTAGAGAAAATCAGGAGAGAAAAAAATTTATTCAGCAAACTAAAGTAGACAGGATAATTAGAGAGAAGATGTATGTAGCAGTAAATTTGAATCTCCAAGAAAATTCCAGCTAATGAAGCAGTTATATTTTCACATGCATTAACAGAAAGTAAAAGCAAGAGAAAATTGAGTTAATAAAAGATTAAACGAAAAACAGATTTTCAACACAAACCCTCTCCAGAACTGTTGCCCTTGACTCTGCTATAATTTTGGATAGGTTAGCACTTGAACTCTGCTGTCCCCAGCAGCAGTGACACACATGCAGACTTTGTTACCCTCCTACCCTGGGATGCATCAAATCAAGGCACAGAGCAAACATAAATCCCAACCCTGCTCGTGACCTTCTTATTTTGAGTAATTTGGTGTATTTAAGATTCATGTGGCTGGCCTCATGGCACCCAGCTGCCCTGTATTTGTGTTGAATGCTTATAATGCAGGCTGTGCTTGCTACCTAGACCTATAGTAATAACAGCAAAAAGAAATAATAATGGCCATATTTATTACGTATTTATGAAGCTACATTAATTAAGCATATGTGGTGTTCATGTATTTTTCATTTAATAGTGCTATTTACTGTAAAAGAATTTTCAAAAAAGCAACTGGTAGAATCCTTTCCTTCCTCCTCGCTAGGCTGGAGACTTAATCCCCTCAGGTAGGAGAAGGTGGGCTAGCAAGTCTATAGACTTAAAAGGCAGACTTCGAACAAGCAGAATTGGTTCTGGAGAACCAATTGTACACACATGTGGGAAGCCCGCCCTGGGAGAGAAAGAACATAACAAGTTCTGAAGAATTTTAGAAAGTAAAAGTCCAACTGAAAAAAAAGAGACAAGGAAATAATTCTACATGTGTAAACTGAATTATTCCTTCTGGGTTTTGACCTTAAAAAGACATAGTATTATAAATAGGTATTTGGGGGGGAAAAAGGAAAGAGGGATGTGGGTTCCAAATCCCATAGAGATTCTGGGTATGACCACATCGTGATAAACTAGATAGTTTTGCATGCTAGGGAATAGCAAATTCTCAAGGGTAAATTTTCTGAGTCCTGCGTGTTTTCCTTAATTATTAATCAAACCTAGAGGTTCCTATGACTTCTAGAGGGTTTCAGAAGGCTCTTGGGCTGAAAGTCAAGTGGCTGGCATGGGGCTGGTTTAGCCCAAGGAGAAGTGACTATGCAGCAGAAGACAGGGTGGATAGATGGCAGGCCCATCAAAGACTCAGAAGGACTCCTGTACCAGTGAGAGTCAAGGCAGCCAAAAGGAGCTATTGGTCCTGGCCCGAAGGGTCTTGGCATAAGTATATCACCTGCAGGCCATGAGTATAATGGGGACATGCCCACACACCATTATCCCCTCTTCTACATTGCCTCCAGACCCTACATACTAACCATTCAATAGGGGTTTAACAAAAAGCTAAATCAAACTTTTTACACTCTCCTCAAATTTCTGGTCTTTGCTCTCTTTGGTTACTCTCCAAGGATTACCCTTCTTCTGGCTCACAAAGAAAACAGGAGCTATCAGACAGCAAAATGCAAATTGGATTATCTCTCTCCACTTACAACACCTGTCAAAAACTTCTCATTGCTCCTAGGATAAAGGCTGCAATCCTGAAGGCCACGTGCAAGGCCTGCCTGTTTCTACTCCCTCAGTGATTTTGACTCCTGCTCTCTCTTTTGTTTCTCACCTGCAGTTTCATATTGCTTCTGCACAGGGATTTTCTTTTCTTTTTTTTTTAATAGACTTTGTTAATATAGTTTTAGGTTCACAGCAATATTGAGCAGAAAGTACAGTTTCCATATACCCTATTCTCACACATGCACTATTAACATATAACATCAGAGTGGTACATTTTTTTATTAGTTCATTGTAATCATATATATTGATGAAGTTCAGAATGATGGAAGCATACATCCACACAGCACTCGGTGAGCATCCCCCAGCTCTCACCTCATTCCCTCACCCTCCCAGTGCATAACACTCTGATTGGCATTGGTAAACTTGAGCACACACAACATGTCATTGAAGTGTTTCCCTTCCTCCTCCTCCTGCCTCTCTCTCTAAGGTACCCTTCATAATTCAACTAGGGTTTCTCCTCCATTGTCTAGAGTCCCTCTTATGTCCCAGTTTCTCTCTAGCCTCTACATATGAGGGAAAACATCTGACCCTTCATTTTTTGTGAGTGACTAATTTCACTCAGCATAATATTCTCCAGTTACATCCATTTCCTTGAAAATGACATAATTTTGTCCTTCTTTATGGCTAAATAGAATTCCATTGTGTGAATGTCCCATAATTTTGTAATACATTAATCTGTTGATAGGCATCTAATCTGGTTCCATAGTTTGGCTATTATGAATTATGCTGCTATAAACATAGATATACATGCATTACTATGGTAGTCTGATTTCAGTTCCTTTGGGTACATACCCAGGAGTCATATAGCTGCGTCATACGGTAAGTTCATTTCCATTCTTCTGAGGATTCTCCACACTGATTTCCAAACTGGTTGCACTAATTTGCAATCCTACCAACAATGTATCAGAGTTCCTACTTCTCCACATCCTCGCTAGCATTTATTATTGTTTGTATTTTTAATGACTGCCATTCTAAGTGGGGTTAGGTAAAATCTCAGAGTAGGTTTAACTTGCATCTCTCTGATTTCCAATGATGTTGAACACTTTTCATATATTTATTGGCTATTTATATGTCTTCTTTCGTGAAGTGTCTATTTAGTTCAGTTGCCCATTTTTTTAAGTGGGTTATTTGGTGTTTTGGTTTACTTGGCAGTAAGTTTCTTGAGTTCTTTGTATATTCTAGATAGTAGTCCTCTATCAGAAGAATAGCTGGCAAAGATATTCTCCCATTCTGCCAGCCTTCTATTATAGTATTAATCCTTGTTTCAATTTCTTGTGCCTTTGAGGTCTCATTGAGACAGTTTTGTTTTGTTTTTCTACCAGTGCCTTAAATATTGGAGCATTAGTCCTATGCCTTTTTCAAGTAACTGCAAAGTCTCTGGTCCAATCCAGGTCTTTGATCTATTTTGAGTAGACTCTTGTGCAGGGTATGAAGGTGGAATTTATTTTCATTTTTCTACACATGTATAACCAGTTTGCCAACACCATTTTTAAAGAGGCTATCTTTTTTTCCAGTGTATGTTTGGCCCTTTTGTCAAAAATCAATTGGCTGTAAGTGTGCCACAGGGATTTTTTTAAAAAATATGCTTTTCCTTCTTTGAAGAATAATCTTTCCTCCACACTTTACTTAATTAAGTCTTCTTTGTCTCTAGAGTCCCACTCTTTTCTGGGATGAGGTCAATCAATCTCTTGGATACTCTCATGGTGCCCTGGGTTTTCTCATGATGGCACACACTAAGATTTCTTTCATATTGCTCAGACAAACCAATAGTCTAATATCAACTAATTTCACTCAAAATAACAAGTCCCCATGTGATCTTATTTCTAACATGCATTACCCTGTTATCTAACTGAATAAGATATTTTTATAGTTTTAAGTATTGAAAAACAACTGTTGCCTGTCAAGTAATCTATACCTTGCTTTGATATAATGTGTAATGGGTCACAAAGGTGCTAGAAAAAAATCACATAACACCAGAAAGAAAACAGAAAAAAAATATGAGGATTTCATGACTTGTTAAGAGCTAAGGAGAATATACTTCATTATGCTGGCATTTGACATAAAAATGCTTTCCTTTCTGGTCCCTAAAGTCCAGATCTATTTAAAGTACTAAGCTGAACAATCAATAAAGTGGCTAATTCATTTAATGCATATTTTTAAGGAAGTTAAGTCCAAAAATGCCATTACTCATCATTCTAACTAACCTTTAACTCTCTCCTTATCAGTTCACCCTCAGTCTCAGGCTGGGATTTAAAGATCATCTGGGCAGTTTGTCTTTTGGCCTTCTTGTCAGCTGGAGGCCAAAGCCTCCCTCAGCTGCAGTGTCCAGCGGCTGCTCCAATAATGATGTCACGGCTCTTGGAGGTCTATTTCAAGTCCAGGTGAACTAATTAAAAGGAAGGCCTCCGTTTGCCTTTCTGGTAATCCCTGGTTAGCGTGAGAGATCAATGCCACCCTCTCCCTCCTATTTTTAGTTCTTCTCTAGTGTTTCTTCTCCCTTGCAGAAAAGCATCCTATGCTGCTGAGCACTTAAAGGCTTTTGTTTTTGTTATTTCTCCCACTTGGAAAGAAGCTCTTTTCCACTTTATTTTTTTTTTATATTTTCTTCTCCCATCAGTTTTCTCCAGCAGGAGGTGGATGGTTTAAAAATACTAACACCAATGGGAATAATTAGTTACCCAAGGTGGCTGGCTAACTTAGCAGATCTTTTTGAGAAGGGGCTAACTCACAAAATTCTTCATAGAAAGAGGTTTCTGGATACAACTTTCCATAAACAAGAGCATCTGTTATTACTTGTTAATTACCACCTTCTTGTCCCCCAGAAGTTCACAATACACCTATATGGGACATCTTCACTGAGGAACTCTGACTTCGAAATAATTTGTTATAGGCTAAGCCACTGTGTCATAATCTTTTAAAACTGATACCCTTTACTTTTTATTTTTTTCTTCTGGTACTAGGGAGAAAACACAGGGGCATTCTACTCCCAAACTACATCCTCAGCCCTTTTTATTTCTGATTCTGAAGCAAGGCCTCACTAAATTGCTGAGGCTGGCTTTGAGTCTGTGATCCTCCTGTCTTAGCCTCCCAAATACTGGAATTATAGGCCTATGCCACCATGCCTGGCTAACTCTTTACTTTTGATAAACATGAAATTAGCCCATGGTCTCCTTCCACCCTTCCTTACCCCATCAAAAAACCATTATCTCAACTATTTACTCAACATAACTACTTTGATAGTCAATAGTGTTTCAAAATAAAATATCCAGAACTAACCTTCACTTTCTCAATATCAACTTCATCCTTCCAGAAATGTCCTGTCAGTTGGCAACATGCTCCTGCCTAAAACCAATTTTTTCCCCTTGGTTCATAGAATCCACCCCTTGTTTCTCCTCTTTCATTACAATTTAAAAAATCCCTTTGGGAAAATTCCTTGAAATGGTAGTCTATACTTGTTCTCTTCAAGTATTCCCTGTCTATTCTCTTAAGCTCACCATGTCGGGCTTTTTCTCATCAACTCTAACCTACTTGCTCTTGTAAAGGTCAGCAGTGACCTCCATGCTATTAAATTCATGAATTAAATGCATGCTATTAAATTCATGAATCAACCAGTTCTCATCCTACACAGTATATAAAGTACATTTTGACCGAACTGATCACTCTTTCTTTCTTAATAGCTTTCTGCAGCTGAATTCAGAATATAACATTTACCAAATCACATCCCACCTCACAAGTGGCTCCTTCTCAGTTTTCTCTGCTGCTGTGGCTTGTATCGACTCCTTTACTTAATTCAATTTTTGGTCCTCTTTACCTATGCTCACTCCACATCATCTACATAATGATGATGCTCATATGTGTGTCTTCAGAATAGAACTTCAATCCTATCTTTTCAGATCTCTCAGATATCTAATAGGTATCTGGAGCTTAAGTTTATCTCTAGGTATTTCTCACTGTTCACTAAATCTGCTCTTTCACATCTTCTTGTGTATCAGATAATAGAAAATCCATTTTTACAGTTGTTTAGGACAATATCTTGTAGTTGCTCCGGACAAAAATCTTGGAGGGATCCTTAATTATTCTCTTTTGTCTCATATACCACATCTGCTCTTCCATGAACTCCTATTGTATCTGTCTTAAAATTATGTCCTACATCCCTCTGTTCCTCTCCATCTCTGCTGCTTCATCTTTGACCTTGGCTGCTTTCATCTGTCATCTTACTGCAAGGCCACCATCATCCTGCTTCTCCCCTTACTCCTCCTCCCTAATCCATTCTCAGCACAACAGCCAGAGGAATTCTTATAAAATAGAAGTTAGATCATGTGACTCTTCTGAAAGACCTGAACTGGCCCCCATTTCACTCTGAGTAAATGTCAAAGTCCTTAAATAGCCATTGGGCCTTATATGACCTTTTTACCCTCTCCCTAACTACTTACCTATAAATATTCCACATTTCAAAGAATAGCCTTCAGATCTGGCTCATCAGCTTAAGCTAGAAACTTCAGAGCCTTCCTTGAACTCTTCTTCCTCGCCTCTGCACAACTAGTCAATTACCTATTAATTACTCTTTTCTTGTAATCCAAAATTCATTTGCATCTCTCCATTGCTGATGACACTGTTTTTCTCCACTTTCAATCTCAGCTCAGCTTAATCTTCTTACTATATGTTAATACTAATCTTTAATGTGAACCTCCGTTTGTCCAACACAAAGTTCCTTCTCTTTAACAACTTTTTCTGATGATTCATAAGTTGAAGTTTTAATCACAATTCAAGATAGTTTTTAAATGGCTCTCTGGTATAATAAATTTGTTAATTTACTTAATATTTTGCAGCATCCAATTCATTTTTGAAGGTATAATAGTCTTTGTTCTATTAACTGCCTTTTTTCTCAAAATTAAGATTTTTGTGGAAGCTATCATTTATAAAATGAACTATAACCATATGAGTTAATTTATATTATACTTTTAAGTCAAGAGAAAGTCAGTCACCCTAAATAAGAAGTACAGACTTACAGAGGGCTCTTCTATTTTAAAACTATTACAGATATCAGATAGTAACAACAATGTGAAGGAAGAAAAAATATTAAACAATAATGATAATTCTAAAGAATATTGGTATTCATAGTTTATAAAATGCATTCATGTAAGTAAACTCATTACTACAAATACACAAAGAATAGATATTATTTTCCCCTTTTCAGAAGAGTAAATTGAAGATCATAAAAGTGCTTTGATGGACAATATTGAACAAATTAATGATAGAATGGACTCAAACTAACTCTCTTTCAATATATACCATGTGGTCTTACTAAAGGTTCCTAATTATAAAGTACAACAAATTATCTCTCTATAAGACAATGAAATGATACTTTTTCAAGTAGATAAATGTATAGCTTAAAATTTTTACTTTTAAAATTTAAGGTTTTTTTTATGTAAAGAAGATCTGTATTGCCCTCCCACATTATTATTAAAAAATAGTCTATTCTAAAATTTTTTGATGAAATGTGGAAGTGACATAAAATTTTAGAAAGCCATAGTAGCATCCTGCTGGGATCCATTTGACCTATTAAAGGTTAGATTTGGGCTCTTTTAAAGGTCATATTTGAAAACATCCTGATGACAACAATTTTTCTACACATTGTGCCTGGTGCCACTGAAGTTCCAGCAGCTAGAGAAGTAGGGTCATATCTAAGTCTGACCATGTGTTTTGTGATTCTTTGGAATTACTTTGTGAGATGAATTTTTTTTAAATTTTTTTATTGAAGTAATTTGTGCAATATAGCATACATCTTTGTTAAGTACGAGTTGTTAACAACATATTTGCACACAATTCTCATTTGACCCCTTCCCAAATTCCCTCCCCCCAATCCCCTTCCCCTCCCTCCCCCTCAGGTTCACTTCGGTGAGTGACCTTGATAAGATTGTGTAAGAACATCTTGTGTTTTAGGGCGTCCTTCTGCCCCCTGCGTCCACTACAATTAAATCAACTGCGTTGTTTATCGAGGATCACTCCTTTTCATCTGGAGACCCTCCTATGCCCCATCTTCTCCCTAGCATCCACATATTAGGGAGAACATATGCTTCTTAACTCTTTGTGACTGACTAATCTCACTTAACATAATGTTTTGTGAGATGAATTTGGAAGGGCCAGAATATGGCTAAAAAGGTGGGTGGTAGAGACTGCGCTAAGCAGATTTTGGAGGGCAAAGAGGACTCCATAGGAAAATGGATTAGAGGCCACATGTGTTACATTCTGGAAAATAATTTATTGGCATTGAAACTTATTGTCCTGAAATTTTGTGTGAGGCCAAATTTAAAGATGATGGACTGATTCAGCTGTCAGAGGAATCTCAAAACAGCAAAGTGTCCAAACTGCATGATGGATATTGATGTCCATGTTTATCGAGTTATATACCAAATTTTGGGAGTGGAAAGCAAAGCAGAGAGATTTTACCAATTTTCATCTTAGCCAGAGATGCATGTGTATAAGCTGGAGCCCAGAGGGATGGTGCTGTGAAACAAAGTAATATGGCCAAGAGAGGTCAAGGTCAAATACTTTGATTAGAAACAAAGAAAGTAATGTAGTGAGGGGAGTTGAATATTTGCATAAAAAGAAAGGAATGAGGTCAGGGTCTTTTGTAACCATGGAACCAAGGGTAGCCACTTTGAAAAGGGTGTGACTACCCTTGCTTTCTGGCAGATTATTTGATTGCTCATTTAATTCTGGCTTTGCTAAAAAAAGGGGGGGGGGGTGTCATGCAGGCTTCTTCTTAGATTTCAAAGAGAGGCCTAGGAAGCCAGGCAGTATGTGGCAGGGTTGGAATCTATGCAACTTGGCCCAAATGGGGCAATTTTTGAAGCTGTGAGGGTGAAGTCAAGGTTGAAAGAAAAATCCTGTGATTTAGAAATATTAGAAATGTGTACTGATTATGAGGAAATGCTACAAACTTCAAGCCATGGAGCCAGGCTGGAGGAGCCAATTCACCACTCATTGCAATCGCAGGCCATCAGGGCAGGGCTGTCAAGGACCCATGAAGATCCTATCTCTCCACATGTGCCTCGGATGCCAGAAGTAAAGCTGCAGGATCAAATGCTTGCCCTGCTGGATTTGGATACTATTTTGGTCCTATCCCTTATTTCTATGGCCCTATCTTTCCCTTTTGGAATGCAAATATTTACTCTGTGCCATTGTACATTGGGTATATATACGTGCTATTCATTTTTTTTAATTTTAATTTTATTTTACAGGGCCACACAGCCAACAGTTCATTTTGAGTCTCAGAGGAGACTTTGGACTTTTGAGTAATGCTGAAACTGTTAAGATTATGGAATTCTTGTAGATAGGCAAAACACATTTTGCATTGTGAGGTGGCAGTAAAGTTTAGGGGGTCAGTGGCAGGGTACAATGATTTAGATTTAAAACGTCCCCCTAGCCCTCATGGAAACAAAGTAGCTATGTTGGAAGCAGGGCTTGGTTGCTGAGGAGGGGTCCCTGGGGGTGTGGCCTTGGGTATTATATATGATTCTCTTCTCCCCTTACTTGTTCTGTCTGCTTCTGGCCTCCATGATGTGAGGAGCAGAGCTCCTGTGCTCTCCCTCTCTCAGCTTCCCACTTTTCTTAGCTTTTGTCCTGAGCTCCAGACCCTGGCCTGATATGAACTGAACCCAGAATCTCCAAGAAATTGTGAGCAAATAAATCTTGCTTCCTCTAAGTTATGTGGTCAGTGCTTTTAGATTATAGCAGTGAGAATGTTGACCAAGACTTTCTCTGGTAGTCAATGTCAGAGTAGAGAAAGCACCACAACTTTAAGACTAGCTTTTACTTAAAAAAAGAAAATATAAATAACATTTCTACTTACCTGATAGAAATGCAGAAAAAATTTAAATTTAATCATTGAAAAAACATTTACTGCTCTAACTGAAATAAAGCCAATAAAGATGTTCCTAAAGACAATTATCAAAATACTTGCCATTCCTTCATTTTAGAATTTTAAATCTTGAACTAAGCATTCAAATAAGTATGATTTAATAATAATTATATACCCAGAATCCTTTCCAGGATCCACATATCATTTTTCTTCACAAATCTCACATCCTATCTCTCCTCTCTATAAAATTGTATCTGGAACATTGCAGACAAACAATAAACACTCAATGAATGAATGCTAGGCTTGATGTAGACTATAAAGAATTATGTTAATATAGTAATTACAGCTTCTACTACTAATAGTTATTACTATTTATTGAGCATTATGCAGCAGATACTATGCTAATCACTTTACATGTATTATCACACTTCAGGATAAATTAATCTAATTAATTCGTGGTTAGTCTAGTTCTATAGAAAAGAAACAGCAGCATTCAAAGGTCAGGTCTCATAGCTAGGAAAGAGATTGTGTGTGTGTGTGTGTGTGTGTGTGTGTGTGTGTGTGTGTGTGTTTCAGGTGATTGAACCCAGGGACACTGTACCTCCAAGCTACACCTCTAGCCCTATTATTTTTTATTTTGAAACAGGATCTCACTAGGTTGCTAAGAATCTTACTAAGCTGCTGAGGCTCTCCATAAACCTGTAATCCTCCTATCTCAGCTTCCTAAGTACTAGGATTATAATTAGTAATCAAACAGTCTGACTTCAGTGACTACAATGTTCCAGAGACTCATATATTCTAGCTTACATTCTAGAAATAAGAGGGAAGACAATAAATAAATAAACAGGTTGTCAATATCATTTTACATAGTAAGTAAGGCTATGGAAAAAAGAAAAACAGCACGAATTAATCAGAGACTAGAACAAGATAGAAAAAATGGTTAAGAACATGAGCTCTAGCACCAAGTTTGAATGCCAGCTTGGTCTTTGTGGGCTGTCATTTAGTTATTTATCCTTTTCATATATGAAGTTATTTAGTTATTTATCCTCTTCCTTATATGAAGATAATTTATATGACAATTATGAGGTTTAAATGATTTGATTTACATTAAATGCCTAAAATAGTTCCTGATATATAGTGCTATAATAGTATCTGCTTACTATTATTATTTTTGCTTTATTATTATAATTATCATCATATTGTGTCTTCTATATGAAATACAGTGACCTGGGAAGGCCTCTACAAGGAAGTGCACTGGGGCCAAGACCTAAATGACACCCAGACACATGAAAATTTAACGATAGAGATTGCAGGCAGAAGGAACCAAAGTGCAAAATCTCCAGCAAAGAAGGCCAGCGTGGGCCAGGGTGAGTGTGCTAAAGGTAAGTTAAAGGAGCTAGGCAGAAACCAGATTAAAGGCTTTGCTGGCCATGGTAAGGAGTTGGATTTTATTCTAAGCACAGTGAGAAGCCTTGGGTGCATTTTAAGTATGATAATGATGTGCTTTGATTTACATTTTATAAATATCACTTTGGTTGCCATGAAAGGTTGGGTTATAATTTCCATAGAATATCAATTTTACCACTCCCACTAGTCATTACTTTTAAAATCATGGCTGTTTTCCATGGATAAAATAATTATTTGGCCATATTTTTGGAATGTTTATATTAGTGCTTTGAAAAGTAGAGTCAGATTAAAGGACTTAAATGTATAGATGCATAAACACACATACTCACACACACATTTTGAACAAATATGGTATGGAATGCTCATACAAACCATACTTCACAATTCTAAAATCCATATCTTCTTCATAATTCTAAAAATCATATCTCTCTGAAGGAAAATAATTAGAATAGTTTATTTACTAAGTAAACTAGACAGAAGGGGAAGAGATTCTTTGGGCCCCACTTATATTTCCATTTCTTGGGCTTACCAGTCAGTTATTAGCTCCTTCTTTCCCAAAGAAAGGAAATATTGTAAATATGAGTGGGTGGAACCAGATATGTTTACTGTTGGGTTTTGCTACTTTCCCTAATCTTCTTCCTGCCCATCCCCCTCCTCTCCAAGTTCATCTTGATTTAAGTTAAAAGCCCACTCTTGGCCACATTGTTCAAACCAGTCTTACCAAATATCACTGATAGAGATTTGTCTCCAGCCTCAAAGCAGCTATGGACAAAGACATACTTTAGTTGACACGGCTGTGTGGAGAGAGATAAATGGCAGTGGAAGATGACCATTTCTAGGTCCTTGGCTATTTTTTTTGCCATAATAGTACTAAACAGTTATTTTTTTATATTTACACATGAACGACCATCAACATATTCAAAAAATATTACATCTATGCTCTGAAAAAAACCTTAAAGCCCTACATTGCCACACATGTATGTGGACCAAAAATACACTACAATTTGTATGAAGACTGTTCTTAGTTCTCCTAAAGGCTTTAATATTAAAAGCTTAAAAATATAGCTCTGTAAAGTGAACTACTTTACCTGTGTGATCAGCTTCCTCTTTCTTGACTTCTGTGGTTTCCACACAAGAGGTGGGTGGACTAACAGGAGGGCTAGAAGTAAAGCTAGTACACCCTGTTGATGTGTTGATTTCAAAATATTCTTGGTTGTGATTCATTCGATGAAAATCCAGGGAGGATACAATAGACGTCCGTTGTTTAGGCTAAAATAAATAAGCGTGACAAAAGTATTAATATGATCATATGTATCTTTAGCCTTTCTTCCCATTCATTTAATCTAGGTGATGATTTTTTTGTTTAAGCTATTTGTGTCATATACCTAAAGTATAATTGTGGTTTACAAAGAAATACTAAACAATCACTTGGTGAATTATATAATAAAAGTGTTGTTGTTAATGAAACATACAATGACATAGTTGAGATAATAATTTAAGGTTTTTATTTTGTTTTATTGCCCCAGAAGATGATAAAAATATAGTGTACAGCATTTCTCTTAATGATCAATTTTTAAAAGCTGCAACTTTAAGTCACTTTTCATTCAACTAACATTTATTAAACATCTGGCATTTGCTAGACCCTGAGGATACAGAATCTAATAATAAAAGGTCCCTTATAACATTGAAGTATAATTAAGGCGGTTCCATTTTCTCATTCTTTATATAGTCCAAGGAATTGGTGGCATTAGGTATTGTCCCCAAATACCATATGCTGGAATTTAATCATCAGAATTAAGTAAAGTTATAGGGAACATTTTCCAAGATCTAAGAATCTACTTGGTATTTGTAGTGAACTTTGATTTTTTTTAAGGATTTTAATTAATCCCTAAATAGCAAGAAAAGTCAATTTAAACATAAAGTTAAAATCATAGAGTAACAGCAGATATAATCTATACTCTTTGTCAGTAATGGATTATTCCCTATAGCAGTTTCTGTATTTTTCCCACAGTTTTAATTATATTCACTTTTTTTCCTGCCTATCCATGCTTCTTACATTGTCCTTTGGGGGAAAAATGCAATTTTTTGGCTCTAAAATTTATGTACATTTCCCAAGAATCAACCAACTTTTACTTTTTGTTCTTTTTATTTCATACACACACACACACACAGACACACACACACACACACACACATACACACACACGTATGCAGTTCTCATTAAGTTGGGCCTCGCTAAGTTCCTGAGGCTGGCCATAAACCTGTGATCTCCTGTTTCAGCCTCCCAAGTAATGAAATTACAAGCATGTACCACCGTGCCTGGCTTATATTAGTAAAGTATTAATAATTTCTCCCAGAATTACAAGAGACTAAGTGTATGCTTTGTACAATAAAATATATTGTGCTTGACTTTCCCAAAGTACAATAAACTTTTGGTTTGCTAATGTTTTCATTGCCTTCAAATATTTTTTAATTTGATCACTGTACTCTATAGATTTTTTTCCCTACAAGATACTCAAATACCCTATCTCTTCTAGGTCATCATGTTTTTCTTCAAGTAGATATCATTTAGTCTATAATTTAAATCATATGAAAAATATCTGCATTTTATGGAAGTTTAAAATATAATGCATGAAGAAATAGAATATAAGACATGAAATTACCACAATATCTTTTATTCATTCATTATTGTAATATTTGTACCAAGGAGATTAAGAGGCATAAATATTATAATACAAGATAACACAAGTAATTTATTATTATTACAAATCAACTCACTATCAGAATTCAAATTAGTCCCCATAAGACTCTGTTGATTTTGAAGTATAAAACTTCAGAGTTTAGTGTCAGGCTTGTTTTCTTATGAAATGTCTGTCCTTGAGGTAACTGAATCTCAATTTCACATTTAGTGTTCTTTCCACTAGACCCTATAAGAGCAATTAAAGAGGCACAAGTCATGACATTGGCTATAATAGAAACATAGATGTGTCCATTGTTCTAGGTTTTATTTTGTTGTGTTGTGTTTTGTTTTACTTTGTATATAAGCAATAGTCCAATTTTCTATAATGTCCCCTCCCTTAAGTTTCATAAAGTCAAGCCAACTGATGTATATAATCTTCTTCCTAAATGTTTCTGAAACACGTTTCTAAAACCTGACCACCCACACTTCTAATTGCATTAAAACACAATTCATTACACAGTCATGAAGACAAACAAACTATTTTTGCTGTATTAACTTACTCTAATATTTGCTGAGTGCACATTAAATTGCAGAGACCAGTGCATGATAAGCAATGCAACAGGAATAAGGAAGTAAGACATTGCCCCTATTCTCTGGGTGATTATAAGATTGAAGTGGGAGAAGAGATGGAGCCTGAGGGAAGAGATAAGCAATTATGCTTCAATACAGTTAGATAGTACTGTGATAAGAGCTAAGTGGAAACTGAAAGATGTGGAGCTGACATTGAACAAACAACAAACACTAGAATGACTATGAAGGACTCAGGGCCAACTGTGTTGAGTTGTTGATATCAATGCAACAAGAAAAGGGGAGACCCTCTGTTCCAAAAGCAGGGGGAGAAACAAACAAACAAATAAGCACATGTTTTTTCCATGATTTCTCTCCAGATCTGCCATGATCTTTTTTATTTGCTACTTAATTAATTGCTCTATTGGGCATAACGATGCTAATCAACAGGGTTAGATCCTTATAGGCACATAGGGTCTCTGCCCTGCAACTCAGTAAGTGCACCTGACTTCAGCCCTCCTCATACTCAGGGTCTCACTGCTGTGTCAATACTTGCTAGGTGGATGGGGGAGGGGCGGGCACCAGGGTTGGGGGAGCAGGTTATCAAGAATCCCACTCAGTAAGGTGGGGATAGGGCAGGAGGCAAGATAACAGATAGGTGACTGAAAGCCAAAGCACATGCTCCATTATTTCACAGACCTCACTTAAAAATACAAAGTCAGAAATAAAAGCATTAAAAATTTTAGATCAAAGATCACTAAACACAAACAGAGGGCACTACTGAATGCAGGGACCAGTGACACTGCACTGGCCCCACACCCATGAAGCCAGCCCCACCTTTGTGATTGCTTTAAAGGACTAATGTATAAATTCACTAGCGTCATAAAGGATGGTGTGCATTTCTTACACTTATTGTGAATCTTCTTCGTCAATCAGAACCTATTAACACAGGAATATTTTTATCCTATACAAAGATATAAGTGAGATATATTCTGAGGCAATATTAGGAACTTCATGGCATTATGGTGGCTCATATAGATATGAACCATGTATCAATAAAAGGAGAATGTATAATACCTGACTAGATAGAATAAAGTGTAGGTAATGAGATATTTCCTTCCAAATTGTCTCTGATCTGAGTTTCAAATAGCCATTTCAAGTTTCATTCTCTGTTGTTTCTGAATTATTTAAACTACTGGACATTTAAGAAATCCACTTACTTGAATTGAAGTGGTTTTAAAATCATTCAAAATCACTTAATTTAATTATAAAAGAACCTCCCCAACCTCTAATAAAATGTCAAACAGGACTAGAGGGATATACTACTGTCAGTACAAAGAAAAATTGGTCCTAGTAAAAGTCAATGTGATATTAGCCAGGCAAATCTCAGGTTCAAAATGAGTTCTTAGAGAAGATAACTGATATCAGAAAATTAGTGGTGACATTAATAGAAATATGTGGAGATGACAGACTGTCGAGACACTTGCCCATTGATAAATCATATCGATGCAAAGCAATGTGCTATCAAGTCAATGGGAGTAAAATTAAGTGGATTCTTAAATACAACTTTTTAAGGAAATGAGTGGGTTAGAACCTTAATCAAACTAGGATATTTTGTGTATATGATATATGGTAAAAAGATTTAATTCTAAAAATCTTTTCACAAAATGATAACCTACTCTCCCAATACATCACTCTCCGCTGATTTGAAATGTTACCTTTACCATACACTAAATTTCTAAATATAGATGAGGCTTATATTTTTGTACTCAATTATAGTCTCATTGATATACTAATTAATGTGGTGGCTTCTTCTAGGTCTAGAGCTCCTGGTAAGTGGATGTTGGGTCTCTCTGATATTTTTTGTTTTATATTCTGAGAGGATTCTACAGTTTATTATACTATAGCACTTCTATTAATTTGTTCAGAAAATACATGTTGACAATGTGTCAAACACTCTTGTAGGCTCTGGGGATACATCAGGAAACTAGTAAGATAAGGCACAAAATGTTGAGGTATTTTATAATAACAGTTTGTGTGATGGTCCTATTTTTAATCTCAAAAATTCTTTTTTCCTCCAAGTTTTTCAATTTTAAAATACCCTGTACTTAATTTTATGAGTTCAATAACCTCAAATATTTCTGAAGAAACTGATTAGCGTTATTTTCTGGCACTAAGTCAGTTTTCTCAGGGAGTTTCTTTGTTCATTGAGCTGGATTTCTCTCTCTTTGGTTGTTAATTTCCTTCACATGTTTGGCTCACGGTTTTCAATTACCTGGGGCACTGCCCCATTTCTTCTTCCTGCCCCAATTCTTACATCAGGAGCTTCATAGACTCAGACAGCTACTATCAGGTGGTCAAACCACAAAGCCAGTTGCTCCATGTATAAGATGTGAGGTTCCTTAGTTGTTCTGGCAGCTCCTTGCTCCTTTGATAACCAAGCCTTGTGGCTTACACTTGAGGTTGTTTACAGGGCTTGAATAAGAATCTCAAGTCCGTTCACTGTTCCAGTGATGTTCTCCCCTCATCCGTCTGTGTTCCTCTGGTTTTGTATAAATCTAACAATATTTGCTTTTATTTTTCAGGACTTCCAAAATGCCTCTGATAGTAACATTCCTTGTTTGTCTTTCATTTTGTTTGTTTGTTTGTTGTTTGTGTTACTGGGGACTAAACCCAGGGGCATTTTACCTCTGAACTATACCTCAACCCTTTTTATTTTTTACTTTGAAACAGGACCTCACTAATTTACTAAGTTGCAGAAGGTCTCACTAAGTTGCTGAGGCTGGCCATGAACCTGTGATCCTCTTGTTTAAGTCTCCCAAGTACAGGGTATAGGTGCACCACCAAGCCCAGTTCACATCCTGTTTTTCATCATTGCTATAGATTTCTTTTTAATTTTATGTTTATTTTGCCATTTAATCACATGCAAGGACGAAGAAATGTAAACAGTTGTGATATATTCACCATTTGAGTAAGATTCTTCATATTTCTCTGTCTTGATCCTATTTATTTATTGACTTTCACAGTACTAAGGATTACACCCAGGACCTCACTCTTGCCAGCTACATTCCCAGCCCTTTCTTGATCATCATTAGAACAGTACGTAGAAGGGATTTGAGGAAGTTGAGACAATTATATGAAGGCAGATATTAGGACAAATGTCATGAAAATTTCAAACAATTTATATTTTCTTTCTTCTTGATAAGAGGAAAAAAATCCTAAGTGGAGTTAGAATTTTGTTGTCATGAGTATGATGTTAATATGATTAAGACTTGTTCTAAAAATGAGGCAAAATAGGCAAAGTAGGCAAAATACCATTCTTCTGCTTTATAGATCATGGCCAAATGTAGAAAAAAATGTATAATCACCACAAGGGAATTAAAGTAAGTGTGAGTGAACATCAAGTACTGAAAAGGAGTGGACATTCATTCTTCTAGGTACTTGAGATTTATTATCTCATTTTAAGTCTATAATGTTGTTATTAGAAATAGCTCTTACTCTTCCTTTTGCAGAGTTGAGATGCAGACACAGTTTCGCAGTTAGCAAAAAGAAGTAGTAAAATTAAAACATAGATCTATGGAATTATTAATTAATGCCCTCTCCCACCCCCTCCATACACACTTTTGGACACCACACTAGGTAGATGAAGAAAAAAGAAGTAAACATAAAATTACAGGTACCACCAAGAGTCTAGTAGATCTTGGTTGTCTTAATATCAATGGACAATTTTCTTCTTCTTTAGTATACTGATAGCATTGTTGTTTTTTTTTAATCAGTATTGTTTTAGAGGGTATTGAAGTAAATGGGTAGAAAATAGTTACAATTAAACTCTAATTCTGCTATGTATTAAATTCTTATAGTCACTAGATGTTTTATTAAGAAAAAGGCATGTAAATATTTACATCTCTTGCTTTTATATCCTTGATTTAATTTTATAGAGGTACTTAAAAGAAACAGATTATGTAGTTGTTAGTATATTCCTAATATTTAACATAGATTACCATGAATGTAAAGTTTTATTCATGTGCTTTTATTGGTCCATTATGGTCTCACATCATAATGTAAATCTTGTTGACAATGACATACATGCACACAGAACGTGGTGCCCCCCAATGCTTCCCCAATTCCTCCCTTCCTATAGAGAGTGAATGTAAAGTTTTTTAAGTGGAGAATGTATATGTTTCTTCTTATGAGTTAGCTTTTTTATACAAGTTATTCAAACTACATTGAAAAGACCACAAATAAGCATGAGAGGATAATCAACTTTTGGCTCTTATCCTAGTTTTATTCTATAAAAGTAGCTCTGGACTCCATGTAGCCACTGGAGAGCATTTTCAGGAGTCTCTTTACATAGAAGCTTCTTCCAGCATTAAAATAGTCATGGCTATCTTGCAAAACTTACTTTTTGAGCTGGACATTTCAAATATTTATACATTAAAAGTTCAGAAATGCTAATGCCAATTTTAAATATCTAAAATTAAAAATAAGTAAGACTTTATTTCCCATTTTTATGTTCTTCTTTAAATTTTTTTTAAATGATTTGGTTCATTTTAAGAACAGCAGGAAGTAATTATGCAATGGATTATAGAAGATATGTTCTGAGCAGCCAAACTAGGAAGCACGTATCATTGTGTGGGTGAAGGAAAGATTTTTTTTTTACAAATAAATGTGCATGTTGCTTTAAAAGAAAACAGCTTAAGATTTTAATTAAAATATTTATTTAAAGTACTGTAGATTCAGATGCAGTTGTGAGAATAATACAGAGAAGAGATCTCATGTGCCCTTTTCCTAGTTTCCCTCCGTGGTAATACCTCATAAGACTGTAGGAACACATCACAAGTGGGATAAAAAAAAAAGCACAAATTTTATCACCATAAGGATTGCTCCCAGTGCCCTTTTATAGCCAGGCACACTTGCTTCCCTCCTCTCCCCACCTCCTCCTTAACTCCTGGCAACCACTAATCTGTTCTATATATTTTTTCAGTTTTATATAAAAATGTTATATAAATAGAATTGTACAGTATGTAACCTTTTACGATAGACTTTTCTCACTCATAATTTTCTGGAGATTCATCCAAGTTCTTATATCAATAGCTTGCTCCTTTATATTGCTGGGTGGCATTCAATGGTATGAATGTTTAACAATTCACTCCTTGTATGACATCTGGGTTGTTTCCAGTTTTTAGCTGTTATAAATAATACTGGTATGAATATTTGTGTACAAGTTTTGAGGTAAACATATTTTCATTCATCTGGGACAAATTCCCAGAAGTGCAAATGCTGGGTGAATATGGCAACTAAATGTTTAATGTTCTAGGAAACTTCAAAACTGTTTTCCAGAATCTCTTTACCATTTCATATTCCTACAAGCAATGTATTACCTTTTCTATAGTTTTGCCAGAATCTAATGTCATTATTTTTAATTTTGGCAGTTAAGATAGGTGTGTAGTAATATTTCACTGTGGTTTTAATTTCCACTTTCCTAATGGTTAATGATGTTGAACATTTTTCATGTGGTTGTCATCTGTTTATCCTCTGCAATGAAATTCCCCCTTCTCAATGTTGTTTGAACATTTCTAACTGTATTGTTTGTTTTTAAACTTTTGAGTTTTTAGGGCTCTTAATATATTCTAGATAATAGTTCTTTGTCAGATATGATGTTTAAAAATATTTTCTTGTGTCCGTAACTTGTCTTTTCATCTTAATAGGGTTTCATAGAGCAAGAGATTTCATTTTGAAGAGCCACAGTGTACCAATTCTTTACATAGGTCTGTACCAATTCTTTACATAGGTCATGTCTTTGGCATCAAGTATAGTAACTGCATCACTCAACCTATTTTTCTAAAATTTTTATAGTTTTCCATATTATATTTAAGTCATTTGTCCATTTTGAATTACTTTTTGTGTAAGGTGGAGACTTAGGTAAAGTTTCAACTTTTTGCCTACGTATGTCCAATCGTCCCAACACTGGGCTACCTCTTCTCCATTGAATTATTTTTTCACTTTTTTCAAATATCAGTTGAATATATTTCTGTCAACCTATTTCTGGACCATTTCTTCTGTTCCATATTTCTATCCCTTCACTAATAATAGCGCACATACTTAAGTACTGTAGCTATGAAATAAACCATAAAAGAGGGAAAATTATTCCTCCCACTTTATTATTCTTTTTCAAAATGTTTTATCCTACTTTTTAAATTTTTATATAAATATTAAAATGATCTTGTCTGTATCTATGAAAACCCTTTCTGGGATTTTGATAGAAATTTCATTACAATTAAATATCAGTTTGGGCACAATTTACATCTTCAGTCTTCTAAACTATAACTTGGTCTTTCCATATTTGTAGGCTTTTTATGTATTTCATCAATGTTCTATATTTTTCAATATAAAAGACCTATAAATGTAAAGAGATCGTCAAGGCATGTAACAAGCAAACTGTCATTAAAATGAAAGACATAGAAAAAATTTTAAAGTAACAAAAAATAAAAACCATATCATGTACAAGGAAATTTAACACAACTATTGACATTTTTCTAAGCAGAAACCATGTAGATCAGGAAAGAGAGTCATAATATATTCACTTTTATTAGTGCATGTTAATTATACAGAATAGTGGGTTTCATTGCGGCATATTCATACATGTATATAACATACTTTGATCAATTTTACCTCCTAGTACTTTGGTACTAATCCTCCATTGTATGTTTTTGGCATCTTTGTCAAGAATCAGATGACTATAGCTATCAGCTGTATGACTATAGTTGCCTTCCCTGCTTTTCCTCTCCTCTCTGTCTCAATCCCCCTCCTCTACACTAATGATCTATCTCCTACTTTCATAAGATTATCTTTTTCCCCCTCTACTTTCTACATATGAGAGATTTTTTTAAAATTTATTTTTATTGTAGTAATTCGTGCAATATAGCATACATCTTTGTTAAGTACAAGTTGTTAAAAACATATTTGCACACAATTCTCATTTGACCCCTTCTCTAATTCCCACCCCGTTCCTTCCCCCTCCCTCCCCCTCAGGTTCAGTTCAGTGAGTGACCTTGATATGATTGTGTAAGTACATCATGTGCTACGACACTTGTCTTCCTGAGTCTGGCTTATTTTACTTAACATGATGCTTTCTAGTTCCATCCATTTTCCTGCAAATGCCAAAATTTCATCCTTCTTTATGGCTGAATAAAAATCCATTGTGGTGTGTGTGTGTGTGTGTGTGTGTGTGTGTGTGTGTGTGTGTGTATGTGTGTGGTTCTTTGTCCACTCATCTGTTGAGAGACACCAAGGCAGATTCTAACCCTTGACTAGTATGAATTGTGCTGTAATAAATATGGGTTTGCATGTATCTCTCAAATGTGCTGACTTTAATTCTTTTGGGTAAATACCGAGGAGTGGGACAACTGGATCATATGATCATATGGTAGTTCTATATTTAGTTTTTTGAGGAACTTCCACACTAATTTCCATAGTGACTCTACTAATTTACGTTCCTGTCTCTTATACTCTTGTACAGTGTAAAAGAGTTCCTTTATCCCCACATCCTTAACAGCATTTATTGCAGTTTGTATTCTTTATTACTGCAATTCTGCATGGAGTGTTATGGAATCTCAATATAGTTTTGATTTGCATTTCCTTGATGGCTAAAGATGTTGAACACTTTTTGTTATATAATTGTTAGCCATTTGCACTTCTTTTAAGAAGTATATATTTAGTTCATTTAACTATTTATTGAAAGGATATTTGTTTTCATTTTGGTTTTGTTTCATGTTCTTTGAAGTATTTAGGTGTTGAGCTTTTTGAGTTCTTTAAATATCCTGGATATTAATCTCTGTTGGAAGAGTAGCTGGCAAAGACTTTCATATTCTGTAGTTCATATTATTAATTGTCCCTTTGCTGTGCAGAAGATTTTTTTCTTTTTTTCTTTTTTTTCTTCTGGTACTGGGGATTGAGCCCAGGGCCCAGGGGTGCTTTACCACTGAGCTATATGCCCAGTTCTCTTTCTTTTTTTATTTTGAGACAAAGTCTCACTGAGTTTCCCAAGCTGGACTTAAACATGTGATTCTCCTGACTCAACTTCCTGAGAAGCTAGGATCATAGGTGTATACCACCACACCCAGCTCAGAAGATTTGAAATTTAATGCCATTTCATTTATCAATTCTTGGTATTATTTCTTGAGTTCAAATAGTAAGTCTAGTGTAGGAGTACTATTCAAGAAGTCATCATTTCCTGTGCCTCTATGTTGGGGTGTTTCCCCTATATTGTTTTATTCTAGCACTTGCAAAGTTTTTTTTTCCTCCTCCTTCTCCTCCTCCTCCTCCTCCTCCTCCTCTTCCTCCTTCATTTTCTTCCTTTTTGTAGTACTGAGGATTGAACCCAGGGACACCCAAGGACATTTTACCTCTGAGTTACACCGACAGTCCTATGTTATTTTTATTTTGAAACAGAGTCTCACTAAGTTGTGGAGGACCTCACTAAGTTGATGAGGGTGGCCAAGAACCTCCAATCCTCCTGTCTCAGACTCCCAAGTAAACGGATTGCAAGCATGTGCCACCATGCCCTTCTTATACCTAGGCTTTTTTTAAATATACATTTTGAGTTAACTTTTGTGCAGGGTGAGAGAAAGGAATCTAGTTTCATTCTTTTACATATGTGTCCAGTTTTCCCAGTAGCATTTGTTAAAGTGGTTGTCTTTTCTCCATTGTGTGTTTTTGCCAATATTGTCAAGAATTATAGGATTATAGTATGACTTTGTGTCTTCTATTCTATTCCATTGGTCTACATGTCTGTCTTTATACCAGTACCGTGCTGTTTTAGTTACTATGGTTTTGTAGTATAATTTGAAATTGGGTATTGTGATGCCTTCAGCATTGTTCTTCTTACTCAGGATTGCTGTAGTTATTTCTTATTGTTTTGTTCTTCCATATGAATTTTAGGATTGTTTTTCTAGTTCTGAGGAGCATGTCATTGGTTTTTGATGGGGCTTTCATTGAATCTGTGGATTGCTTCCAATAATATGATCATTCTAACTATTAATTCTGCCTACTGGTGAGCATGGGAGTTATCTTCTAGTGTCTTCTTCAATTTCTTTTCAAAATGTTCTATAGTTTTCCCTGTAGTGACCTTTTGCCTCCTTCATTAGATATATTTCTAGGAAAATTTCTGAAGCTACTGTGAATGGAATTATTTTCCTGATTTCTTTATCAGTGGGTTCATTATTGGTGTACAGAAAAGCTATTGCCTATTATATATTGATTTTATATCCTGCTACATTGCTAAAGTTGTTCATAAACTCTAGAAGTGTTTTGGTGGAGCCTTTGGAATCATCTAAGTATAGAATTATATCATTTACAAATGGGGATAATTTGACTTCTTCCTTTCTTATTTGTGTCCTTTTTATTTTTTTTCTCTTGCTATATTATCCTGGCTAAAATTTCAAGCACTATAGGAGTGGTAAGAGTAGACATCCTTGTTCTGAATATTATAGGAAATGCTTTCAGTTTTCCCTATTCAGTATAATGTTGGCTTTGGGTTTGACATATATAGTCTTTATTATGTTGCAGTAAGTTGCTTCTATCCTCAGTTTCTTCAGGGTGTTTATGATGAATGGGGTGCTGAATTTTGCCAAAGGCTCTTCTTGCATCTATTGAGATGATTATGGGATTTTTGTACTTGATTCTATTTATGTGATGTATTACACTTATTGATTTGTGAATGTTGAACCATCCCTGGTATGAAACCAACTTGATATTGATGTATGATCCTTTTAATGAGCTACTGAATTTTATTTGCAAATGTTTTTATTAAGGATCTTTGCATCTATGTTCATCAAGGGTATTAGTATGTAACTCATTCATTCATTCATTCATTCATTCATTCATTTATTGTGGTACTGAGGACTGAACCTAGGGGAATTTGGCCTCTGAGCTATATCCCCAGCCCTATTTTATGTTTATTTTGACACAAGGTCTCACTAAGTTGCAGAGGGCCTCATTAAATTGCTGATGCTTATCAGAAACCTGTAATCCTCCTGTTTCAGCCTCCCAAATACTGGGGTTACAGGTGTGTGCCACCATGCCCCACTGGTCTATAATTTTTTTTCCTTGATGTGTCCTTATCCAATTTTGGTATTAGGATAGTACTGGATTTTTAGAATTAGTTTGGAAGCACTCCTTCCCTTTCTGTTTTATGTAATCATTTAGGAGAATTGGTGTTAGTTCTTTATATATCTAGTAAAATTCAGCTGTGAATCAATATGGTCCTGGGCTCTTCTTTGTTGAAAAGCTTTTTATTACTCTTTTCATCTCACTGCTCATTGCCAGTCTATTTAGATTTTTTATATCCTCTCGGTTCCATTTTGGTAGGTTGTGTATGTCTAGAAATTTATCCACATTTTTCTAGATGTTTCTGATTTATTAGAATATAAACTTTCAAAGTAGTCCCTATTTCAAAATAATTCCTCTGCATTTCAGTGGTTTCTATTGTAATATCCCCCTCCCCCTTTCATTTTATAAATTTGAGTCGTCACTTTCCTTATTTTAGCTAATTTGGCTACAGGTTTGTCAATTTTGTTTATCTGTTCAAAGAACCATTCTTTGTTTCATAAATCCTTTGTATTTTTCCCTCTATTTCATTAACTTCAGCTTTGATCTTTAATGGTTTTCCTTCTACTGGTTTTGGGATTTGTTTATTCTTTTGTTTGAGATACATCACTGGCTTATTTATTTGGGACCTTTTTGATTTCTTATATGGGCACATAGCTAACTTTTGTCTTAAAACTGACCTTGATGTATCTCATATGTTCTTATGTGAGATTATGTTCTATTTGTCTTAAAACTGACTTTGATGTATCTCATACATTTTTAAATAAGAATATGTCCTATTCTCATTTAATTCTAAGAATTTTTAAGTTTTTCCCTTGATTTCTTTGATGATTCATTCACCATCCAAAGGTGTATTCTTCAATATCCATGTGTTTGTATAGTTTTTGTAGTTTCTCTTACTATTGATTTCTAATTTCACTTACATGATCCAATAAGTATAATATACCACATTTCATTGTATTATGACCTTGTTGAACTCATTTATTATTGTAGAGGTTTTTGTAAATTCTGTAGCATTTTCTACAAAGATAATAATGTCATGTGAAAATAGGAACAATTTCATTTCTTCCTTTCAATCTGTATGCTTTTTATTTCTTTTATGTCTTTCTTTATTGCATATGCTAGAACTTCCAGCACATGTTGAATAATAGTGGTAAAGAGAGTGGACATCCACTTGCCTAATATTTGAAGTAAAGGCTCATAAGTTTGATATTGACTGTAATTTTAAAATAGATGTTCTGTATAAATTGAAAAGTTTTCTCTTTATTTCTGTTCTTTGAAGAGTTTTTAAAAACATAAAAAACCATGAATGGGTGTTGAATTTTATTAAATGCTTTCTTTACACAAATTAATATTATTGTGTGGATTTTCTTCTTCATTAACTTCAAATATTGAACCAGTCTTATACTCCTGGAATAAATCTTACTTGATGGCATATAGTTCTTTATATGTTGTATAATTCTATTTGCTAATATTTTGTTAAAGAAATTGTCTATATTCATGAGCTATTGCTCTCCCTGCACTATTAAAATCTGTGTGTGTGTTTGTATGCACATGCACATGTGCATTTTAGAATAAGGTAAATGCTAGCTTCATAATACCAATTGGGTAAACTTTGCCATCTACTCCTATGATAGAGGACTAATATTTAGAATATGCAAAGAACTTAAGAAACTTATGCTAAATAAGTAAACAACCCAATTAAAGATGGGGAAATGAACTAAATAGACACTTCACAAAAGAAGAAATACAAATGGTCAAAAAATATTGAAAAAACATTCAACATCATTAACAACCAGGGAGATGCAAATCAAAACTACACTGAGATTCCATCCAACTCCAATTAGAATGGCAAGAAGTCAAACAACAATAGATGCTGGTGAGGATGTAGGGAAATAGGAACTCTTATACACTGTTGATGAGATTACAAATAAGTGCAGCCATTATGAAGATTAGTGTGGAGATTCCTCAGAAAAATGGAAATAGATCCACCATATGATCCAGCTATACCACCCCTGGGTATCTTTCCAAAGGGACTGAAAATCAGAATATTACAGTAATATACACATATCCATGTTTATAATGGCATAATTCACAATAACCAAATTATGGAATCAACATAGATGTCCATCAACAGATGAATGGATTACAAAATGATGGGATATACCTACAATGGTATTATATTCAGCAATAAAGAAGAACAAAATTATGTCATTTGTTGGAAAATGAAGGGACCTGGAGAACATTGAGATTAGCCAGTCTATGAGAGAAAAGTAATATGTTTTCCCTCACATGTGGAAGCTATGGAGTAATCGGGATATGAGACAGACTTTTGATAATGGAGGAGAAACCCCAGTGGAAGGAGGAAGGTGGTCCAGGAAGGGGTTGGAGGGAAGGAGAATTTAAAAGAAAATGTTTCCATTGATGTTATGATATATATGAGAATACTAATACCAATCTCAATATCAAGTATTGGGGAGGGGAGAGAGTGGGGAGAAGACTGGAGGTGGGGAGGGAAAATTCACCAAATGTCATATGCATGTATATAACTATCACTCTGAACTACATGATCGTGTGAGACTACAATGCACCAATACAAAGCATATAAAAATAAAAATGAAATTTTCCTATTTCCTAAGGATAAGCCTACTACATCAGTAACTTACATATGCTCGAAACACAAATAAATAAACAAAGAGAAGTTGAATTGGGTTAAGAGTCTCTCTTTTTCCATTTTCATGAAAAAATTGCGAAGAATTAGTGCTAATTCTTCTTTAAATATATGTTATAATTCTTTGGCCAGTGCATGTGGGCTTAGAGATTTCCTTTTTGAAAGGTTTTTTGATTATAAAATAAATTCCTCAATAGTTGTAGGACTATTCCCATTATATATTTCATATTAGGTTTATTGTGGTAGTTTAAGAAAAATTAGTCCATTTAAACTAAGCTGTCAAATTTATTATATAAAGTGGCCTGTCATATATCTTTATTATCTTATTGTCTACAGGATCTGTAGTGATATTTTTAATTTCATTCCTGGTGTAATTGTTATTAATTTTTTTAAGTTTCAGTTTAAGAGGAACAGAAAATAATTGTGTAATGATTTGCAGATACTATTTTCCCAGCATCTAAAAAAGGAAACTCAGATTACTGTGAATTTTGAAAGAAAATGTTTATAAATAAAAATGCACATTTCTTTTTAACCTATTGGAAGTCTTTTTGTTTTCTAATTCTTAAGCAATTTTGTAATAATAATACTCATTAAATACATGTTCGTCAGGTATCCAAGTTTTGTATGTAAATTCCACAACTCTGCCAAGGTAAGTATTTACCACTAATTTTACAGCTGGCAAAATGGATACTTCTTAAAGGATACACAGTATCTTTCAGACAGTTTTGGAATAAACTACATCAATACTTTAAAGCCATGAATATACTTTTCATTACACCACACTGCCTTTTCATTATAATTACTCAACATATCTCTCCATATAGTAGAAATAAAAGTGCTTTTTTTCTGCTTTTGTAAAAGAGAAAATGATATATTTATTTATTATTGGTGCATTATAATCATACATCTTTGTTGGATACAAGCTGGTAAAGGCATACATGCACACATCTCTCATTTAACCCTTCCCCAATTCCTGCCCCATTCTCTCCCCCTCCCTCCTTCTCATGTTCAGTTTAGTGATTGACTATGATATGTTGGTGAAAGTACATCATGTGCATTAGGGTGTTTCCCTCCCCCTCCATCACCTCCAGTTAAGCCAACTTCTTTGCTCATCTAAGGTTTCTCCTTCTTCATCTAGAGTCCCTCTTATGACTCACTGACTCACTTTCTCCCTAGCTTCTGCATATTAGGGAGAGCATACAAATTTTACTGTTTGTGACTGACTAATCTCACTTAACATAATATTTTCCAGTTCCATCCATTTCCCTGAAAATGACAAGATTTTGTTCTTTTTTATGGCTGAGTAAAAATCCATTGTGTACATATCCCACGGATTTGTAATCCACTCATCTGTTGATGAACATTTTGGCTGGTTTCATATTTTGCTGGGTGTGGTGGCACACACCTGTAATCCCAGTACTTGAGAGGCTGAGACAAGAGGATTGAAGGTTCAAGGACAGCCTCAGCAAGTTGTGAGACTGTCATCAACCTAGTGAGATGCTGTTTCAAAATAAAAAACAAAATAGGTCTAGGGATGTAGCATGGAGATAGAATGCCTCTAGGTTCAATCTTCAGTACTATACACACACAAAAAAGAATATTTTCCTTACATATTTATAAAAGTATTTGCCATGAGAGTTATCACCAAGTAATAAATAAAATAATAGAAGTTAAGAATTAAAACAAAAAATATAACAATAAAAGTATTTATATAGATAGGTTTAAGAAGATATGAAGTTTTAAGAATAAGTACATAGAACTTCTGTTGAAATAAAATGTAATCAGTGCCATAGAAACTTGAGATTAGGATGATAGAAATAATTTTGAAATGAAAAAAATACTCAAAAGGAATAGATACAAGGCAATAACACAAGGTTAAAATAAATGATAAATTAAATAATTTCTAGAAAATCAAGAATCAGACTGGCATCCAAATTTTGTTTGGATTCCTCTTAAAGAACCCAAATCAAGCCGGGCGTGGTGGCGCACGCTTGTAATCCCAGCATTTGGGAGGCTGAGACCTGAGGATCCGGGTTCACGGCCAGCCTCAGCTACCTAGTGAGGCACTCTGCAACTTAGTGAGACTCGGTTTCAAAATAAAGAATAAAAAATAGGACTGGGGGTGTAGCTCGGAGGTAGAATGCCCCTGAGTTCAATCCCCAGTACCGCAAAAAAAAAAAAAAAGAACCCAAATCATTAAATTCTGAAATAGTCCCTCACTCTAATCCCTTGATCTTTATATCAATTAGAAAATTGATAAAATAATTAATCAGTATCCTAAATTCAAAGGATATGAACTTTTCCTACAAATTCTTCTATGTTTCTTGCTAATTCCTGTCAGTAAAATTATTGATACTTTTTTGGAAGATGTAATGGGATTCAGAATAAGAATTGAATTCAAATTCTTTTTTTTCTTTTTTTATACTTTTATTAGTGCATTGTAGTCTCACATTTGAATTCTAATACTAGTATTTATAGTTCAGCACTTGCATCTATAAAATAAGGATATATAGCTGTTACATGAAATTGCTATCTAGATTAATTGATATAAGTGAAGTAGTGAGAAAACACCTAATTTAAAGAACTGACATTTGTTTTCCTCCCTTCCTAGAAGATTTAGCATGAATGGGACCTCACTGAAAGAAGACATTAATGAATCAGAACACAACACAATCCTCCCTAAAAAATAGCAGAATTACCAACTTTGATGACGATGACTCTGGCAAAACTCATTTGAAATATTATAACTTATAGAGGTGAGGGATGAAGGGGATTCAGTATCTTTGGAAGAAAATACAGCATATAGACTTATTTTATTAGATTTATCAGATGCTCTGAAATTGCATTGACTGCCTTAAGTAGAAACTGTCAAGGGGATTTATTCTGGAAATAAGTAAACACAGACCCTGGTAGATCTTCTCTAAACTGGCCATCTATCTCTAATTTGGAGGAGTTAGAGCTCCAAGCAATGAGGGACCATGGTGCTGGAAGAAGGAAGAAGAGGTATACTTTAGTTATCTACTTTTACATGTGACTAAATTAATTTTCAAAAAGTATTTTTAATAGTCCATCTTCCATTCACTAATCAAAAAAATAAATTAAAATTTTATTTTTTCAATTTTTTAAAAAATATTGCTGCAATGAATCTATTTTATAGATTTTTTCTTTCTGAGAATTTCACTGGTACAGAGGAGAAATTGTTAGACTACAAGTAGTAAAAAAACAACAAATTCAAGACTCTTGATTCACACTGTCAAGATTAGAACATTTCCACCATCAGTCCATAAGACGGCCAGTCTATGTCAGTATCATGGAGACTTCACCATGCTTTCCCTAAGAATAAGGATACATTTTCACTTAAAGAAAAAGGCTTAAGTACTTTTGGGGTTAAATGTTTTAATTTTATTTTGTCGTTTCTTTGATATTTGGTCTTGATAAGCATTTCTCCTTCTATTAGACATCAGTCCTTTTCTTTCTTGAATCATCTATTGATATTATTTGCTTGTTTCTCCCATGGTCATATTGCTACTTATTATGGTCTTGTAAGAGCTCTTTGTATATTAAATAATAGTTTAACTGTTTATATTTATTATAAATATTTCTATCTCATTTCTTACTTGCTTCCCATTTTTATTGGGATGTTTTTGATGCAGAATAACTTTTAGTTCTAGCTTTTTTTTTTGCGGTACTAGGAATGGAACCCAGGGGCATTCTACCTCTGAGCTACATCCCTAGCTCTATTTTTAATTCTTTATTTGGAAACACGGTCTCACTAAATTGCAGAGGGCCTCACTAAGTAGCTGAGGCTGGCCGTGAACCTGGATCCTCCTGTCTCAGCCTCCCAAGTACTGGGATTACAAGCATGTGCCACCACGCCCAGATAGCAGAATAACTTTTAAATGGGCCATTTATCAAGGTTGTCTATCCTTTCCTTTGGGGTTATTTTCATAGCTTTTATGTTAAGTAATAGTGTCTCTAAGATTAAGTTTGCAATATTGACAGTCTAGCTCTTTAACTATGTGTTGTTAGTTCACAGAGAAATGACTGCTAAGCTAATAATTTCTGTTTTAACAGAAGAAAGAGGAAGTGCTAGAATGAGAAGATAAGAAAATGTCCCTTCTAGAGTTGTTATTAATCACTGTCAATATTTTATTAAAGTACATTGCCTAATGTCTATTTAGATAACATTTTAAATAGTCCTTTCCTTCACATATTTTCATAAACTTAATTACCCTCTTTATTATTTCATGTATAATTGTAATTATTATGTCAATATACATTTGTATTGATATCTTTGTTACATTATTTTATGAATGCAATAAAGGGTTCAAAACTGATTTAGCATGTCTTTCTCATATTCAAGAAACATTTGAGAGAAAAATAACCTTAGTTAAAATAATATTGTTTGGTACCTGACTCAATTTAGTTCTATATATTTATGGGTTGCTATCTCACACAACTCTTCTAAGAATTCATGCCAAATTATGTCAGTTATTCCTATGTCCACAAAGCAAATATTTATTGTCAAGTTCTTTGGTAAATACCAATAATTAAAGAAGAGAAATTTCACACACTAGTAGAAGATAATTTGTAAGTTTTGCTCTTATGAATAGTAATACAAATAATATGTTTTTCATAAAATGTTCCCATTTTTTTGAATAGTGAACTCTCACAATATTCATATATGAATGATATGGAAGTATACTCATATGCTGATGAAGCATCACAGAAGGGTTAAAAACCCTTGTATATAATTATCTATATGATATCTTAAACTTTATATAGCCCAAACAGAACTTTGACTTTTGCTCCCCAATTCCAACAACACCAAAACAAAACAACCTAATAATAACAACAAAACCCCCGTATTTTGCCTAGATCTCACTATCCCATAAATAGCATCATGATTCTCAGAATGACTTAAGCCATATATCTGGGCATGCTTAATTCATATACTAAATCCCCTGAGTTCAACTCTACAATAAATAATATGGTGTGTGTGTGTGTGGGTGTGTGTGTGTGTGGGTGTGTGTGTGTGTGTGTGTGTGTGTGGTACTGGGGATTGAACTCAGGGAACTCCACCACTGAGCTACAGACCTTTTTAATTTTTATTTTGAATCAGGGTCTTGCTACATTATTGCCTTGTTACTTGCGATGTGCTGGCCTTGAACCTGTGATCCTCCTTTCATCTTTCCAACTACTGGGATTACAGGCCTGCACACCACACCAGGCTTGAATTCTATTTTTAAAATGTGTCAAACCAGGTGTGGTAGTGATGCATGTCTCTAACCTCAGTACTTGGAAGGCTGAGACAAGAGGATTGCAGGTTCAAAGCCAACCTCGGCAACTTATTGGGACCCTATTTAAAAATAAAAAGGGGTAGATGAGAGGTTCTCCTGGGCTCAATCCCTAGTACCAAAACAAGTAAACAAAAAAAGTGTCACAAAGCCTTCCACTTCTCTAGACCTCCACTGCAAGAGTGATCCAAGCAATCACACACTCTTCTAGACAACTGCAAAATTTCCTAATAGCTTCCCATGCTTCTATTTGCTTTCCATAAAGTATTCTATAGCCAGTGATCTTTTAAAAAATGTAATTGAATCAAGTCATGCCCTTGCTTAAAGTCCTTCAATGACTTATTCACTTGGAGTAAAATCTAGAATTCTCATCATGATTTTGCCGGCTCTCCATCTTTTCTGGCCTCATCTCAAAGTTACATATTACTTTGTCTGTCCCTCTAGCCACAAGTGTGGCTCTTCAGGGTTTTTGTATTGCTATATCCTTCCTCTCTGCATGGCTGGCCATTTCTCTTTCTTCATGTTTGAACTTAAAAAGTGCTTCTTCAGAGAAGCCTTCTCTGATCTAAAGTTCTGGCTCCTCCTTCACATGCCACTTTGTTCTACTAGTTAATCATAGCACTTATTGCAATCTGAAGTTAAGGTATTCTTTATTTATTGTTTATTTAGTCATTGAATATCTACCTCATCCAGAAAATAATCTCCTTTTGTGTCTTGCTTACTGTTATATTCCCTGTACCTACCATGAGGCCTGGGATATAGGACACATGCAATAAATATGAGCTCACTAATGACAGGGTGAGAAGAGTTATTCTGCCTGTTATCTTCTCCTGGAGGAAGAACAGAAGTGAACCAGACAGAGAAAGAGAGCAATGCACTCTATATTGAATTAGAAAGCATGAGTAATGGTTTGGATTTAGAATGTCCCTCTAGACCTCATGAGAACAAGGTGGCAATGTTGGAAGCAAGGCTTCGTTACTGAGAGGTCCCTAGGGGTATTGGCCTTGGGGGCCATATACGATTCCCCCTCCCACTATTGGCTCTTGCTTTTGGCCTCCATGACATGAGCAGAAAAGCCCTTGTGTTCTGCTCCTTTTCCCTCTTCTTGTCCTCATTCCCTGAGCTTCAGATCCAGGTATCACATGAACTGAACCTTGAGTCTCAAAAAACTGTGAAAAAATAAATCTTCCTTCTTTCAAGTTTCATGGTCAGTCATTTTGGATATAGCAGTGAGAATGTTGACCAAGACAATGAGGGAACGAGTCTCCTTTGGAGAGCTGCAGGAGTTTGGCATGATAGCATGTTGGGGACAGTGGTCATAAAGAGAAATTCTGTGCCAGAACATGAGTGGGCTCCTTTGCCTTGCTGAGAGAGAAGTCTGGATGTCATCCTGAAGGTAATGAGTCATAATGGATTTTATAACAGTAATGACATTATCAGGTTGACAGTGTAATAAGATCACTCTCCACCCAGGGGGAAAAGGCAAGCACTGGGGGACAGAGTCCAAGTGGGGGATTATGGCATTCCCTTAGGTTATCCTCACACTGGCAGAATAAGGAGAATGTCCACTTGGGGAGGTCAGTCATGGTGGAGAGTTGAAACACAGTCAGGGTGAGGAGGGGTCAGGTTGGCATGCAGAGACAGAAATGAATGATGGGGATATGTCAAAAGAACACAGGAATGTTTCCTTTAGCAAAACCCCAAGTAGTTTAAGTATTAAATCAACGGATGACATAAATGGAATATACGTCATTTAAAAAAATAAAGAATGATGGCTCTGAAGATATAAATAAGTAAATGAATAAATTGAATGTTTTATGAGGAAGGGAATATTATAAAAATCAATAACATTTCTAACATGAATCCACTGAAAAAGAAATGTGGAAAACAATTCTATTCACAATAGCTCTAAAAAGAATAAAATGTTTAGGTATAAGTCTAACTAAATTAAAAGACCTCTACAATGAAAATTACAGAACACTGAAGAAAGAAATTGAATAAGACCTTAGAAAATGAAAAGATCTTTCATGTTCTTGGATAGGCGGGATAAATATTGCCAAAATAGTCATACTACCAAAAGCTACATACAGATTCAGTGCAATACTTGTTAAAATACCAATATCATTCTTCACAGAGCTAGAGACCTAGAATAGCCAAAGAAAGTCTTAGCAATAATAACCACTCTGGAGGTATCACAATATCTGATTTTAAATTATACTACAGAACTAAAGTAATAAAAGCAGCATGGTATTGGCACAAAAATAGGCACATACACCAATGGAACAGAATAGAAGATTCAGAAACAAATTCTCACACTTACAGACAGTTGATTTTTTACAAAGATGCCAAAAGTATATGCTGGAGAAAAGATGGTTCCTTCAACAAATGATACTGGGAAAATTGGTTATCTATACATAGAAGAATGAAATTAAACCCCTAATCTCTCACTCTGCAGAAGAGTCAACTCAAGATGGAAAAAGACCTAGAAATTAAACCACAGACTTTGCAATTACTAGAAGAGGGCATAGGACCAACTCTCCAATATTTAGGCACTAGTAGAGACTTCCTCAATAAGACCCTCAAAGCACAGGAAATAAGAACACGAATCAATAAATGGGATGGGTCAGACATGGTTGTGCACACCTGTAATCCCAGTACAGGGGAGGCTGAGACAGGAGGATTTCAGGTTCAAGAACAGACCTAGAAACATTGAGAGACTCTCAGCAACCTAGTGAGATTCTATTTCAAAACAAGACATAAAAAGATTGGGAGTGTAGCTCGGAAGTAAAATGCCCCAGAGTTCAATCCCCAGTATCCCTCTCCCCCCCACACACTATCATGCTGAACCTCATTATGATGTATAATTACAATATGCCAATAAAAATAAATAAAATAAAAGTACCTCCTCATAAAAAATTATAAATTTCATAAGTGGGAGAATAAATTTGCAGTGGAGAAGCCTAGAAGATACCACTTTAATCAAGTGATCAAGGTGACCATCATTTTAAATAGAACAAATCAAAATGATGTACCACCAGATAAGGTACAAGAAGGAAACATAGTATCTTCTAGATCTTTCTGTAAAAGATGCACAGCCTAAATTCAAATGTGAGAAAATATAAGATAAACTCAAATTAAAAGACATTCTACAATATAGGTGACCTATTATCTTCAAATATGTGATGATTTTAAAAGTCAAATAAGACTGAAGAATTGCTCCAGATCAAAAGAGATTAAAGAGAAATGACAAATAGATGCAATTCATGATTCTGATCTGACTCTTCAACCCTAAAATATATTATTTTGGAACAACTGGTAAAATTTGAAGGGGGTCTTAAGATTAAATGTTAGTAATATATCAAAGTTAATGATCTGATGTTGATGCTTGTTTTCTGGTTATAGATGAATGTCCTTGTTTGTAAAAAAATGACATGCTAAAGTATCTGTAGCTGATAGAGCAGAAGATCTGCAACTTGCAAATACTTCCAGAAGAAAAAAAAAGTTTCTGTATTGTATTTACAACTTTAGCATAACTTTTCAATTGTTTTAAAATATAAAACAATAATATTAAACATTACTGTGAGAAAAATGTACAAGATAAATAAAAAACAGAGAATAAGAGTGAGAGAGACATATCAGTAATAAAGTCAAAATAATTAAGACAGTTGCAGTATAAGTAAAAGAGGAAGGTTTTGAGAAATATTTAGAAAGCAGAATTGACATGCTTTGGTGGCCAATTACATATAAGGAGAGAAAGAAAGGGAGAAGTCGTGGGTGACTCAAATTTATGACTTGTGTAACTGAGTAGATAGTGGTGAAATTAATTGATATAAGCAAGGAAGAAAATATTTGGGGAGGAAGATAATGATGTTGATGTCTGCAAATATAGGTAATGAGTTTTACCTTCCAAATGTTCTGGGTTACTTGACCATTTGAGATGTTATTATCTTACCATTAGGCTGAACTTCTATTTTCCAACCTCTTCTTTCCACAAGAAGAGAATTCCATAAGAATAATATTCTTGGCCTGTTCTCCCAGTTTTCTTCTTAGGGAGTTAGAGTGACTTAGTTATAAAATGAATTTTGGGGAAGTAACTAGGCATGCTCATCCCTGCCTTTTCAGGTTTTCACCTCTTCCAAACAAGTATGTCAGCACAATCAATACATCCTCTGCTGTTCTAAAACTACCTCATAGATTGTTTGGCTATGCCAATGACTGGTTGGGGTACATGTCTAATTCAAGGACAAAGTTATTAGCAAATACATTCAACCACATATCTAGAATGACACTGTCCAATCAGTTCTTGTCAATGATAAAAAAAAAATTATGACATTTGATTTCAGTTTGTCTAACTCCTGCATTCCATCTCCCAGTTGTTTCTGAATTGAAGAGACAAAGAAAGTAGTGTAGTTATTTTGTCTCATAAATTTAAAAAGTGCAGTTTTCAAAAATTCCTCATAGTGTCTAATAAAGTGCTTAAACAAACTTATTAAATTGAATCCAATTGATGTAAAATAGGATGATGCTAAAATAATACTGCCATGTAGGGAAAATGCAGATCCTTCTAATTACTTGTTTTTCAGTTTTAGGCGTTTAACACCATTGATTTAGAACCTGTTTTTCAATGCATAATATACAGTATAATTATTTTACCTTCACCCATACATAAAATTGGACTCATAATGGCCCTATCTATCTCACATGGTTTCTCTGGGGATTAAAGTAGACAATGTATAGATACTACTATGTGGCATTCTAAATAAAGAACACATTTATTGCTGAGTCTGGTGTTCCCTTTCTCAACAGTGTGAATTTGTGTAAGATGAGTGGAAAAATCAAACCAGAATGGAATTGTTAGGGTCAGCTATAAAGAATCATAAGAAATGCCCTAGATCATGTTTCCCAAATTGTGTTTTGTGGATCACTAGTTGTGAAATATATTAATGAGTTTCCAGGGTTGGTAATGGGGCAAATTTCTGAAAAATCGTTCAGTAGAAAAAAAGAAAAGTTTAACTCTATACTCACTGCTTCAGTCAGCACCCTCACTTTTATGATCCCAAATACCTGATGACCACAACTTAGAGGAAGAGTTTATTTGCTCACATTTCTGAAGTTTTCCAGGGTTTAGTCCATGTCAGGCCTTGTCACATCTACAGAGCTCAGGGCACGGTGGAGGGAACAGAGAAAGAGAGAGTGCAAGGGGTCTGTTCTTACACCATGGGGGCTGAAAGCAGAAGAGAGAGAGAGAGAGAGAGAGAGAGAGAGAGAGAGAGAGAGAGAGAGAGAGAGAGGAGGCAGGGAGGCATGGCTATAAATAATCCCCAAAGCCATAGCCCCAGGGACCCCTCCTCAGTAAGTAAGCCTCACCTTCAACATGGCTGCCTTGTTTACATGAGGTCTATGGGGACATGTAGGGGGATATTCTAAATCTAACTCTAATATTCACCAATATATTTGACCATGGAAAACTTTTTACCAAGAATATCATTCATAGAATAAGTACTGTAGAGATATTATGACATTCTGATTATGAGGAGGATGTTAGATTATATGGTTGATACTTCCTGATTTATTAGAATTTCATATGCCAAATTCAACACAGTATTAAGTTAAAAGACTACAGATAACTTTCTCATCCTATCCTACTCCCTGGACTATATAACTACTTCCCCTATCTATATCTTATTTAAATATAAAGCCCAATTTGAACATTCCCTACACAGAACACTATCCACTGTCCTTTATCCCACTATGTCAGTTAATTAATTTGAATAATACTGACTGAGCACCAATTATATACCACATACTGATACATGTGCTGGGATTGAGGATTTAATTTAAAAAAATCTTAAAAAGACACAGTTTCCATTCTTAGGGAACATCCATTTTAATTGGGAAGAAAGGTAATGAAAAGATCAAAACAATGTTAATCAAGAGTGGAAAATGCTATAAAGGAAAACAGCATAAAGGAGACAGACGGTGAAGTAGTAGTAGCTACTTTATATTCAACAAAGAAGGCATGTCTCATAAGGTAGCATTTGAATAATGACCTGAAGGAAGGATGATAATGAGCCATGTAAGTCTCTGGGGAGGAGGGTATTCCAGAAAAGTCAATGTAAGTATGAAGAACCTGAGGCAGGAGCTGTTTGGCTTACCTAAGGCAATGCAGGTAAGACAGCATTGCTGGAGTAAAATGAGCTAGGTGGAGAATGGTAGGAGATTATTTAAGAGATTGGAGTCTAATTACATATGGTGTTGCACTCTTTTAATCTGAGGTGCTGTTTCACTAAGCATTCTCACTGCTATATCCAAAATACTGATGGCCACAACTTAGAGGAAGGAAGATTTATTTGCTCACAGTTTTGGAGTTTTCAGAGCTTTTTTTTTTTTAGGCTAGGTCACATCTTTGAAGCTCAGGGTACGGTGGCAGGAAGTAAAGAGAGAACAAAGGGAGCTAGGAATATATCTTATCCCCAAGACCACACCCCCAGTGACCTACTTCCTCCAGCCATTCTACTTGCCTAAATTACCACCCTAATAATCCATTAATCCATCAATGGGTTTATCCATGAATGAGATTAGAGCCCTTATGTTCAATTATGTCACATCTGAACATCAACACATGATATCTTCCAGGGGTCTTTCTATATCCAAAACACAACAGATGGAAAAACTTAAGTGGAATAAGGAACAATGTGATCTGTTTCATGTGACTTGTTCTTGAGTTTAAAAAGGATGATAAATGCACAGTGGTCAATATCTGAAAATATAGTAGGAAACTTTTGAAAGAATACATAATAGAAGTTGATGGCTTATATAAGACTGACAGAATAATGATGGTTAGAGGGCCTTCATTAAGATATATTTTTAAATAGAGGACCAATTTTTAAACTTTGTGTTCTCAGGATCCCTTATAACTCTTAAAAATTATTGAGAACAATATGGAGGGTTTTTTGTTCATGAATATCATATTTGTTAATATTTAATATATTAAAATCAACTGATAATCTTTTGGAAAGATACTAAGTGGTATGGAATGGTTCCATTCCTAGTCTTCTGAGGAACCTCCATGCTATATTTTCTTCTAATGAAAGAATTAAAATTACCTGGGTGTGATGGCCCTTGCTTGTAATCTCAGTATTTGGGGGCCTGAGACAGGAGGATTGCAGGTTTGCAGCCAATCTCAGCTACTTAGTGAGGCCCTCTGCAACTTAGGAAAACCCTATTTCAAAATAAAGAATAAAATAATAGGTATGGGGCATAGCTCAGAGGTAGAATGCCCCTGGGTTCAATCTCCACTTACCACACACAAAAAAGAAAGAAAAACAATTAAAATTACAATACTATAGTGATCCATGCTTATCCATGTTTATAGCAGCACAACTCACAATAGCCAAACTATGAAAACCACCTACGTAGTTACTGTGAGCCACAGCTCCCCAGACTCTTAATCACGAGTGCCAACAACAAATACTCTATAGTACCATGTTGCTAAGCTATGTTCAGCAAGTTAGATCTATTTTTAACTTATGATATTTTCAATTTACAAGGGTTTATCATGATGTAATCACTGTAAGTCAAGGGACATTTTTATTTGCCCTCAGATTGATTTAATTGGTTTTGGATGAGGCTCGACCACTTTTTTTTTTGATGTACTTTTTTTTTTTTTTTTTTTTTTTTGAGGTACCAGAGATTGAACTCAGAGGCATTCTACCTCCGAGCTACACCCCCAGCCCTATTTTTTATTCTTTATTTTGAAACCGGGTCTCGCTAAGTTGCGGAGTGCCTCACTAGGTAGCTGAGGCTGGCCGCAAACCCGGATCCTCCGGTCTCAGCCTCCCGAATGCTGGGATTACAAGTGTGCACCACCACGCCCGGCTCTTGATGTACTTTTATTGGTGCATTATAGTCTCACATCATAAAGTACATCATGTTGACAAGGACATACGTGCATATGCTCAACCACTTTTTAAAAGCTTCCTAGGAAATACTAATTTATCAAGGACTACCAGTGGGTCAACTTCTTTCTCAACTGTTTTTCCTTTCAAATGGTGATGTTTCATGTAAGATTATTTTTATTATTATTATATTTGTTTTAAGCCTTCTCTTCTCACATATCTTTTGTTGCAAGTCTCCAAACTATGACGAGAGTCTTCCTTGGTTCCCTCCCTTAGGCCACAAACTTTGGCCATTTATGTTTCTACTCTTCTTTCTTTATTCAATCTGTTATTCTCCTCTCAAATTTCATTCCTCTGAAATATATACAACCTTGAATGTTTTCACCCTAATGAGCTAATTAGTACTAACAAAAAGACCATTGGAGTTGAGAAATCAGAGTTCTTCTAGTGAATGTCTGTGTCATATTGAGAAAATGATTTGACCTCTCTATGCCCAGCCTCAGTCAGTAAAATAGAAATAAATGTTTCAATATTAAAATATTTTAAAGGACTATCTCTTTGAAGGCCTTTTTATTCTTTATCTATTTTTGCTGCAACCCAATACAATATTCTATATTCTTTCTGAGTTATATGGCTCTGCTTCTTACATACCCACTCTCATTTCTAATTTTAAAATTTAGCATATGTATTCTATAACCCCACAGTGCCCAGTAAAATGTTATTCTAGATTTGGCAAGAATTTTACATAATCCCAGTTCAAAATCCTTAATAACAGCAGGGGGAAATGGTCTGGATTTTTATTAAGCTACTTTATTGCTAGAATATCTAAAATATTTATTTTCTTCAGGTTGAGCTATCACCTAATGTAAACAGAGCCCATGAGGGGTAAGAGTTCAGGAGCAGCTCTTCTCTTTAACCCATTTACTGCTCAAATCTTTCCTATCTCTATTAATATCATTCCCAAATCCTAGCCGCCACCTCAAATCATTAGTCGTCTTTGATCACCATAGATCTAATCCATCTATCCCTCACTAATGTCTTATCCAAAGTGTCTCTTGCATTCAGCACAATATAAAAAGGATAAAACATTATAACAAAGTGTTATTCCAGAAATGAAAAGTTAGATTAATATTTCAAATAAAAGAATGTAATTTACTACATCACAGGATAAAAGAGTGAAATAAGTCATCTGATTGCCAAATAGATACAGGAAAATTTTTTAAAATTTCAACACCCTTTTTGATAAAAATTCATAGCAAACTAGGAGTAGAAGTTTCATACAAAAAGCTAATAGCCTTTTTTATAGTTAATGCTGAAAATCTTGAATGCTTTCTCCCAAAGATAGGAATCAAGGCAAAAATTTACAGTTTTAGAACTTTAATGTACCATTTCAGTACAGTCATAGTAGTAAGAAAAAGTAACAGCATAAAGATTAGAAAAAGAGAAGTAAAAGTACCATTATTCTCAGATGACATGAGAAAAAAAACTGAAGAAAATTATTTTTATAAAAGCAAAAACTACTACAACTTTTAAATACAACTAAATGGGCAATATAAAACTTAACTTCATGTCCATATCATCCCTAAAGAAAAGGAGGACAGTAAAACACCATGTTCCTGAACACCCCCTCTCTGTTGCCAAAAACCTAGCAAAGTTAAGGGACCAATGAGGGCCAAAATGGGTAGAAAAGTCCAGATACCTATTATCCTGAAGGACACTGGCTTTCTCTTATGCACACTGGAAACTAGGACAAGTTAATGTTAACTGTAGGAAGCTACTTTCTTGCATGTATACCAGGACAGTTGCTTCTTGGGATGCTGGTCACACAAATGAACTAACCAAGCTATGCTGGTAATGTCACTGCTTCTGCAGCCTAACACATACAACCCTCTCTCAGTGGTGACTGGTGTGGGACTGAGGGCACCATGGAAAGAATGTCATTCATCCAGCCATCTACCGCTGACAAAACGCCTCGAAGGAGAGGAACATGGCTTAGCAAAGTACTTTGAGGGACAGAGGTGCTATCTGTTCAGCCTGCTGCCACTGAACACTTCTTAGTGCAGTCACTGATCTCTTGTAAGCTTTCTCCAGTAAATCACACATCTCACATGCAGTCCTGGGCACTTTCTGTGACCTATCCATAACCTACACACTGTCCTGGCATAACTGGGCTGTGGATATGATAATTTCTAAATAAAAACAACAAACAATTATAAAGTAAAAGTACTAAACAATTATAAAGTTTTAATTCAACTCAGTGAGGAAAGTCTAGTTCCATGTAGCAAAAACCAAATGTTGACCTCTTTCTCATATCATATGCAGAATAATTTGAGATGGATTACAAACGTAAGCAGAAAATCCAGACCAGAAAGTTTATAGAAAAAATATGGGTAAATGTATTTACAACCCGGACAAGACAAAAAAACTAATCATAAATGTAAAAAAAGGATACATTGGATCTCATCAAAATTAAAACATTCTTATAAACAAAAGACACATAAGCAAGTCACAGACGTGGGGAAGTTTGTGCAATGCATATAACTCACAAAGGATCAATATTATCAGATAACTTATAAATAATTACTATAAATTAACAATTAAAAGTTTGAACAACCCCATGAAAAAAAGAGATGAACATAAACGTCTCATAAAACATAGAATGGGCCATAACCACAGTAAAAAGTGCTCAGTAGCATCAGAAAAATGCAAACCAAACCTACAATAAAAATCATTTCACACCCACAAGAATGACTAAAACTTAAGAAAATTAGAGTCTGAACATAGAGAAACTAAGACTCTTACTCAGTTATTCTCACTCTATTATATTACTATTGGTGATTATAAAATGAAATGACTACTTTGAACAACTGTTGGGAAATTTCTTACAAAGTTATCTCTATGCACTTTAAGATATCTACATGAAAACATATATCTATAAAAAGAGTCAAGCTGAGCGTAGTGGTGCATGCAAGTAATCCCAGTATACTTGGGAGCCTGAGACAGGAGGATCATAGGTTTCATGCCAGCCTCAGCAACTTCGTGATGCCCTCAGTAACTTAGCAAAATAAAATAGGACTGGGGGTATAGCTCAGAGATAGAATGTCCCTGAGTTTAATCCCAGTACCACAAGGAAAGAAAAAAAAATCATATATGTGTATTTGTGCATAATGGTAAACAACAGGAAATAATACAAGCATTCACCAACACGAGAATGGATAAACACACTATAGTGTATTGATCCAATGGAATACAGCTCAGCAAAAACAGCAATAATATGGCTGAATTTCAAAAATATCACTTAAACAAAAGAAACCAAATACACACACACACACACACACACATACACACACACACATGCATGCATGCATGACGTACCATCCTCACTATAGGATTCTATTTACATAGAGTATAAGAATAGATAATCCTTAGCTAGGGTGATAAAAATAAGAAATAACAACCATTTTAAAGAAATGAGAGGATACCTTATTATGGTTTTGATTCAAATTTCTCCAGTGATTAATGATCTTAAGCTAGGTACATGAAAATAAATGGTGCATCATTTAATTCATAGGTGGAATCTAAAACAGTTGATCTCATATAAGTAAGAACAGAATGAGGGTTACCAGAAGCTGGGATAGATAGGAAGATGAGAAGATTTGAAAGATATTGACTAAAGGATATATATTTATAGTTACATAAGAGAAATAAGTTCAAAAGATCATGAGCTTACAGCATGTGAATCTGCTAATGACAGTATATTTTATACTTGCAAAATGCCAAGAGACTGGATGTTAAGTATTATCACCACAAAACAATGATAACTATGTGAGGTGATGACTTATTACTTAGCTAGATTTCCTTTCTCACAATGTATATATGCTTCAAAATATTATGTTATGCACAATAAATACATATAATTTTATGTCAATTTTAAAATCTCAATTAACACATAGTTATTGAGTAAAAAGAAAAGAATTGGTATGTCAACAGACCTATCTAATGTTTTTTCAAATATAATTTTTCAAGTGTAAAAATAATTTTATTTTTAAGTAAAGTAAAAGAACCCAACCTTTGGTTTCTTCTAAATAGAAAAACAAGGCCTTGTGGTTTTATATACCTGAGAGAAACAAAGAGAAACCAGTAGCATATAAATATTTCAGTCCCTATTAATTAAAAATAGAACATTTCACAATCTGGAGAGTTTTAAGACATGAAAGAACCCAATGAAACAAAGGTGAAAAGATCAAACATGGGCTTCAGAACTAACAGCTGTGACTTAGTGAGTTAATAAATATGCTGAATAAAAACATACTCCACAAAGCACTGGAAAGCCTGCGGCTTCCAAGTAATTAGCACACTAATCAGAAGCACTTGCAATGTATAATCAGCCCCATTTCATACTCAAAGCAGAGATTCTTTGGCTACAATGGATACTCTGCATTTACAGGTAGAATTAAGGCAACTCAACTAGATTAAGACATACATGAAGCAAAGGGAAGTAGCTCAACTTGCTCTACCCAAGCAATATCCATTTTCAGTGAATCAGATGAAAAGTTTGGTGGGTCCCAGGTCCACCTCTTCAAAATCATTCTTCCCACAATAAAAGAGTAAACACAATAGCTAATGCCCTGGTGAGGAAATATAAATTCCTAAGGCCTGCATTTAGACCTGTATTCTCAAGGCTCATCACCAGTTTTGAAAAACGAAATCATTTCAACCATGTTATTAATTTCTAATTAGTAAATGGAAAAAAAGTGCTTGAGTACCCACAAGTCAATCTAACTTCACATTTCTTTTATTTCCAGATAGAAAGCCAAAATTAGCAAACACTTTAGAGGATTAAGCCTGTAATCAAAATATAGGCTCTGATATAAGCCAACCAATAATTATTTCTTGAAAGAGTAGCACTCAACAATTTTTTCATCACTGACATGCATATGACTTAACAGAATACACCAGGGAATCTCCTATTCTGTCCTTCTATCTGTCCTCCATGTATACCCTCTGGTCTCACAAACCTTTCCTGAAACATATGTCCTACCCCAATACTCACTCATAATTACCTGCATGTATATTTTCTACTCTTTTCTCTCTGAAACGAGTGAGGAGCTCCAGGAGGTCAGAAGTCATAAGGAGTAATGAGCAGTGCACCAAAGTTTTGTAGACAGACGGAATAGAGTCCAACTGAGGCTATATTCTATATTCTATACATTAGCTATTATTGTTCTATTACATATATACTTACACATAACACCAATTTTAATTTAAATATCATCATCCTGAGTTACATAAGTTTCCCTTCTCAATAATCAGTGAAAGGTGGAGTTAATTGTCTTCATATATGTTTAATAACTGACAGAACCTAGGAATAAAGTCCAGATGAAACTTCTGGCTTTAATGTTATCTGTAGCTTTCTTCAAAGTTTACCAAAATAAGCTAACTGAACTAAAATAAGACAAAATATGCAGAGAAGGATTTATGGAATAATTTCTCTTAGGAATCTATTTTTTATTCATTGAATGACCAAATGCATTTCCATTAGAGAATTTATTTTGCTAAATATATTTAGTAATTAATATAAACATATATAGGACAATGTTGTACCCAAATAGTCTTAAAATACTGGAAATGTAGTAAAGACACAATAATATCAGAAATACTTTCATATAATAAGAGAACTAATGACCACAAATATGACCTATAACATCTAAATTTGGGTTTAGTACAGTTTAGTTCTTGAATGAAATAGACTGGGATCAAATTTCCCTGGAAAAATAAAGGACACGTTTGAAAACATTTTCCTTCTCTATGTGATGGGGCACTGTAAAATGTTATCTGTGTCTAAACAACACTGAACGTGTAAATTCCATACTCATAAAGATATGTCAAGTTAACAACCTCATGAGGGTTTTTAAAAATCTCTCAACAGGACTGGAGGAGACAGCTATTCTGTTAAAGGGAGCAAAGCAACTCCCAATCAGTTGGACAATTCAATCATTTAGAGTACCAGTGTCCTTATCCAAAACACTGGAATATAAATTCCCTTGGAATTTATGAAGATTAAATGAAATAATTTACATGAAAGTATACTATAAACTATAGTGCATATGTGAAGTTTAAATGCTCTTTTAAAAATGAGGAAAAAGAATATAATAAAAATAATCTAAGCCAGGCGTGGTGGCGCACACTTGTAATCCCAGCATTCGTGAGGCTGAGACCGGAGGATCCGGGTTGGCGGCCAGCCTCAGCTACCTAGTGAGGCACTCCGCAACTTAGTGAGAGACTCGGTTTCAAAGTAAAGAATAAAAAATAGGGCTGGGGGTATAGCTCGGAGGTAGAACGCCCCTGAGTTCAATCCCCAGTACTGCAAAAAAAAAAAAAAAAAATCTAAAATAAGTTATAATATAGGAGGTAAGATATTAAACATATTGCTCATTTAGACAGTTTTAAAAGACATGTTTGCCCTACAGATTTGTTCAAGGGTTTATTCATACTATATGTCTCAATAGATGGTGAATGGCATTGATTGGACCCTAAATTCCCCCTTTCTTGGATTTTATGAGCCCATTCAGAATGTGCCAGGTTGAGAGCACCACCAATTCCATGTTCTGGGTCCATCTGTTGGCAAAAATATAATGCAAACAGCTTTATAAGTGCTATTTTCAATGAAATATCACAGAACAGCTTGTCCCAATGATATTTCTAAAGCTTGCCTGCAAACCGCCTACTGGGAAATCCAACTGAAAGAGAGAGGGAAGAGAAAGAAACCCATACAGACAAGTGACAGGAATGGAAAAAAGAACAAAGGGTTAAAGAGAAACTAGTGAGGAATAGGAACAGTGAAGGAAAATAAGGAGCAATACGAGGTGTAATACCAAACAGACAACATTAGTTAGAAGCCATAAGGAAGACAGAACATAAAGAGAAGATATAAGTCCAACTGGGGTTGGAGGACAGAGAAATGAGCACAAATAATGAAGCATGTCCAGAGGAATAAAAACAAAAGGAGCAGGAAACATCAGAACAGCTCAATAACTGGAGTGTCATTATGAAACGTTATGAGAGAAAAACGTGAAATAGACATTAATCTAAGCCTCACTCTTACCTTCTTGTAATATACAAGGTTCATTTTTTTCTAAGAGCTAATATAGACTTCAGTGTTTATTATCAACTTCAAAGGAAGCAAACCTCCTTTTCTGAGTTCTGTCTTTTAATTGAAGAATCCATTACATATTATGTAATAGTTCAGGCATTGCAATACAAGTGATGTACATGCATTGATTCAGAAACAAAATACATCACAGCATGGACTGTGCCATTCTGGGTACTTACCTGGGGTCGAATAACTTTTACAATATTTTTGAGGGCAGTGTCGGGGGATGGAGGTGAGCAGTCAGGTGTTGGCCCTGTCGAGCTGTTTCTATGGTTACTAGTTCCTGGAGCAGTAATTGCTACCTCAGAGGCATTGTCTGTGAATAAAAATAGAACTGCCATGAACCTAATCACTCAGTTTACCTTTTAAGACTTGAAATTACTTTTGTTAACATGAATTGAGATTTCAACTTGAAACTGGTATCAATTTTACAAGAGTATGATGAGGAAATATGCTCAGTGGTATAGTTTAAAGCAACACTTATTGAATGCTTTGTTTCCCTTTAAAATAGTAAATACCACCCCTGTAGTATTGTTACAAAAAGAAGGAATGGTGATATTCAATTAATAATGATAGATCATAAGCATAGTTCTTTAGACTTTCACTACTATATGAATGACTAAGCCTTCACCTTAATTAAAAAGAAATATAACTTTACAATATGACTGAGCCAAATCTTTCCCCATAATCTTTCTAATGAGTATTGATCTTTATTAAGTAGGCATTTCATCTCTCCATTATTCATAAAACTCAAATTCAAACCTCCTCAAACAACTTTCCTAGAAATTTCTCAAGATATAGAAAAGTATCCCAGTGAATGAAGCTTAATGAAAAAGTGACATTTGTACAAAATAGTTTTATAATTTAGACAAACAAAATTATCATCTAAGACAAGTATATCATTCTTATATGGTCAAAACCAAATGAATGAAATTTCAAAATCTAAATTAGTTTTCCCTTATGTTCAGTATTGGGCGGGGGTGGAGTAGGGTGGTAATAAAAAAAGATTCCTTAAAAATCAGCAACATGTGTAACATTTTCTTCTTAAATTTATATTAAAACAAAATAACATCAAAGGCAGTTTTAGAATATTTAAAATACTTGGAAAAGGATGAAAATGTTCTACAAATAACATCTGCTAGCACATATATATCATTATAACAATGATTTTGGCAATCCTCCATTGCTTTATGAAAACTGTTGCAACATCAAATCTGCAAAAAGTTTTCTTCTCTGTTATGTTTTTAATTGGTTGCCAATAATTTTCTGTTCTAACCAGCTTCATTGATGTTAAAGAGACTGAGCCTGTGAATTCTTTATAAACCAGCATGTTTCCCTGTTCTATGACCATTGTCTACAAGCCCAAGTGAAAAGCAGTGATTCATAAAAAGCAAAGGGATGGACTCCAATAAAACTCTACCTAACATGTAAAAAGGCAATTCAGTCTCACTGGGGAATCCAGTGGTTCATGAAACAAATATTCAAACATAATACATTGAACTAAATGGATCACTCATAAAATAAATCTTAAAAGTGTCTAGAACACAACTTTTGGCAAAGATTTAATAGATAATGTGGGATTTGTATTGTATCTTGAAATAGGTGGGGTAGTCTTCTGAGTAGGATTAAGTGCTGTGTGCATGTATGTCAATGTCAACATGATTTACATTATGATGTGAGATGATAATGTACCAATAAAAGCACATTAAAAAAAAGTATGGGTAAATATTGAAACAGACAAGAAATCAGTTAACAAAACAATGAAAAGCTGCCCTGATTCTCTCCACTTTCTCCCTTATTTCATTCATTCGACCATTCATTTAAAAACACTTGTTTGAGGGTAACTATATATTAGGTACTATGCTATGTTATAAAGATAAATGTAAAAAAATCTCTTGCCAGGAGTTGAGAGAAGAGAGCAATGAATAGGCAAAGCACAGAGAATTTTCAGGGCAGTGAAACTCTTCTATATGATTTATAATGGTCGATAAATATTCCAATCCATAGAATGTACAATGCTTAGAGTGAGCCCTAACATAAACTATGGATTTGGATAATAATGAGGTATCAATGTCAGATTCATTAATTATGAAAAATGTACCACTCTGGTGAGGAATATTGATATTGGGGAGGATGCAGGGGGTCTATGGAACTCTGTAGTTTTGCTTAAATTTGCTGTGAACCTAACACAGGTCTAGAAATAATGACTATTAATATTTGTTTTCTTAATTTCAATTACACTTTTCAGTTCTAAAATTTCCATTTGGTTCTTACTAAAATGCTACTAGTTGGTATTTTTCAGTCTCTAGCAATATTTTCAAGTTTGGCTTTTATTTATTTCAAAATGGCAAGTATAGTTCTCTCTCTCTCTCTCTCTCTCTCTCTCTCTCTCTCATTACTCTCTGATTAAAGAGAAATATATATATATATACATATATCATATATTATAAAAATATATTTTGTAAATTTTCAGTTGACCTATGATAATTGAATATATTTATGGAGTAGAGGTGAACTATTTCAATACATGTAAACCATGTGTAATGATTAATGATTGGATGTGGGTAATTAGCATATGAATAATCTAAAACATTTAGAATTTCTTTGTGTTGGAAATCGCTTGTAAGGATAAGGAAGGGGAGGATGGAAAGAGGATGATTAACAGATACAGAAACATGACAGGACAAGAGGAACAACTTTTAATGTCTGGGGTTTATTCACCTGTATCTGCTAATTCTATCTGCAGTCTTCCTGGATTTGTTTTTGTGTTTTTGGTTCTCATTTATGCTACCCTGTTCCATTGTTTGTCTCATCATTTTGTGCTGATTACTACTCAACTTATTAGAGCAAAATACACAGCATTAAATTCTATCTCATTAGCATATGTTAATTCAAAATAGCATCAAAATTTATGTCAAATATCTGATGCTGAAGTCTGAAAAGTATATTAGAATTTATTTAACTTTCCTAGATTTTAGTGTTCTTTGCTATAAAAATTAATAATAACCATCTTTTATGATTAATATGTACAGATAAAATGAGAGATAAATTGTATATTATTAGGCACATAGTAGTTTAATAAGTGTTTTCTTTTCTGTATCAAACCAAATGCCATCAGATTTTTTAAAAAATGTGGGAGCTGTGCCTGGTGTTGCACGCTTTTAATCCCAGCATTTGGGAGGCTAAGACTGGAGGATCAGGTTCCTGGCCAGCCTTAGCTACCTAGTGAGGCACTCCGCAACTTAATGAGACTCTGTTTCAAAATAAAGAATAAAAAAAAAGGGTTGGGGGCATAGCTCAGAGGTAGAATGCCCCTGATTTCAATCCCCAGTACCATAAATAAATAAATAAAATAAAACAAAATGTGGAAAATGAAAGAAATCCCAGGAAGGAAGCAAGAAAATAAATAATAATGCTTTGTAGAAACTTATCTGCAGAAACAACCATGAATACTTAGATGAAATTTGAGACCAGTATCTCTTTGTTATTAACACAAATTAATAGGAACAAAATTTAGTTCCAGAAATAGGAAAGGATTATTTGAGGAATTGTATTAATCAGGGTTCTTCAAAGTAAAAGAACCAATGGAATATGTCTAGAGAGAAAGAGATTTACTATAAGCAATTGACTCACATGGTTATGGAGGCTGAGAGGTTCCATGATCTGCAGATGGCAGGATGGAGACCAAGGAAAGCCAATGTGTATCTGAGTCCAGAGGACTGAGAACCAAGAGAACTGATGGTATAAATGCTAGTCCAAAGGCAACTTTACCCCAAACCCAAGAAGAGCCAAAATTTCAGTCTAAGTCTAAAGAATAGCAATGTTCCAGTCAGGCGGGCAATCTTCCCTCCTTACTCAATTTGTGCTATTCAGGAATTCAGTTGATTGGGGAGAACAATTGGTTTGCTCAGTCTACCATCCAAATGTAAATCATATCCAGAAACAGCCTCACAAACATACCCAGAATAAAGGTTAGCCAAAAAATGTGTGTACCCTGTGGAACAATTAAGTTGGTATTAAAAAATGAACCACCATGGAATTCTTTGCTATTCTTACCCTATTAATTACTTTCAAATTAATGTCAGAAAAAAAAAAACTGGAAACTCCATGCAGACTGTAATACAAAAGATTCTTGAATGTTTCTAGAATATTTCTTAATTTAATACATAGCACAAGATAGTGGGTAATCAAGTACTAAATTACTTAGAAAATGCTCTAAGTATCTCTACCTTCTGAATCCATGATCTGTAGCATTACATTGATAATTTGATTTTATACTACCTGACACTGCTCATTACCTCTTCCAGACTAGGTTATATTTTTTGCAAAGACTCATATATCCCTTACCCTCTCCAGAGTTCAATGCAATCTTTTGAAAATACTAAATGAGCCATGTGTGGTGATGCATGCCTGTAATCCCAGTACTTGGGAGGCTGAGATAGGAGGATTGCAGGTTCAAAGCCAGCCTTAGCAATTTAGCGAGGCTGTCAGCAACTTAGCAAGACCCTGTTTGTTTCCAAATAGATAATAAAATCATTCTAGGGGTGTAGTTTGGAGGTTGAATTCCCTTAGGGCCAATCCCTAGCACCACAAAAATAGATAAATAATAAACTAATGAAATAAAATGGATAAAGCAAAACCTGCATTAATGGCAGCCATCACAAATGTCCCTAAGGATACAGAGAAAGGTGGTATAGCTTTTATAATTCTGTGGTTCTTCCTTTTAGAAAAAATAAAATCCAAACAAAAATCCTAGAAGACACATAAGAGTTTTAGGAAGCTCATTTATTTCTGAAATATATTTGATTATATATTTAACCAATTATACATTGGACTTCACAAAATGGCAGCCTAAGTCCAAGACAGTTTTACATGTCTAAAACATTGGTGATGAAAAGGAAATTAGATAGGTAAAAACTGCTTAAAGAAAACTGCTAAGTATACTTACAATTACCAAACATTGGTGATGAAAAGGAATTTAGATATGTAAAAACCGCTTAAAGAAAACTGCTAAATGTACTTACAATTAGGATTGAAACAAGAGGCTTACCTTCTAGTTAGATGACCTTACTGCACATTAGATTATATAATTGTGAGTTTCCTATACAATAATGACCTTATGAAAAAGAAATCCTTATGCCTAATTAGGTCATTTGAAAGGAAAAACATTCTATGAATAGAAAATTATTCATGTGTAATATTACAGTCTCATATGTGTGACATCATTTGCTAGCATGTATTGAACAGTTAGAATATAGCAGGGACCATGCCAGATATCCTGTAGTTCACAGATAGAACTGAGATTACTTCTGGCTAGGGATTCAGGAAAGAAAACATAGAAGAGGTAGCAATTAAGAAGATTAAAGATAAATGCAAGATATTCCCACTTGAATGTAGAAGATTTAAAAAAGCTGATCTCAGAGGAGGAGAAAGCAGAACAGTGGTTACCAGAGGCCCAGCTAGGTGAAGGGAGGATGGAGAGAGGAAAGTTAATGAGTAGAAAAATTTAGTGGATATGAAGAATAAGTTCTAATGTTCTATAGCACAACAGGGAGACTACAGTTGACAACAATTAATTGCTTATTTTAAAAAAGCCTGTAGAGAGAAATTTGAAGTTTTTCAACAAAAGGAAATGGTCAATGTTTGAAGTGATGAATATGCTAATTACCCTGATTTGAAAGCAAGTAGCCACGTGGTGAATAGCATTTTGGAAAGGCCCAGGTGGCATGGAGAGGAACCTAGGCCCTCAGTTTAGTAGCAGGCCAGGAACTGAAACTTGCCAACCACCACATGAGTCAGTTTGGAAGTGGATCTGTCAGCCCCAGTCAAGCCTTGACATGACTGAAGTTCTTTCCAAGAGTTTGATGGCAACTTCATGAGAGCCCCAAGCCACTGGCATTCAGCTACATCCTTCCTAGATTCCAGCAATGGGCAGAAGCATGAAAGTGCTTTATAGCTTTAGGGAACTATAAATAGCCCGGCTTGGCTGGAGCACAGGGTATGTGTGGAAAAGTGAACAGAGATAATATTGGTAAGGTAAAGTATTAAAATGAAAGATGAAAAAGTGTTTGGAAAGAAGAAAAAAACAAAATTGGCCTTGTGAAAGACTGAATTTTTTAATTTAGAAGGAATGTCAACTACATTGCATGTCTGAAAATTGCTTTCCTTGAGGCTATGATCAAATGCCACTTTCATCTATAAAAAGAACAGGTTACAAGGCTATAGTCACTTTAAAATACTCTACATTGAAGAAGTCATATCTGTAAGCTAAATGGTAGAATAATTGACTAGCAACTTCAAGCTGATATTCAGTATTTGATAAACTCCAATCTATAAAGACCTTTGGTCTTATCTACACCAGAGAAATTCTTCTAATGGGCCAACAACCCTAGAGCTGAGAGGACATCAAAAAGTCCAAAATCTCTACTCAATTGTAAAAAGCAGCCTAATCAACAGACTGGTGAGACAGTGAGCTCTCTCCTCTCATCTGCTTATTCTTGTTTCTTCCCATTCTTCAACCCATAACAGAGAAAGAATCATTTAACCTAATAATTCATCAGAATTATGCCGTCATTGGCCAGTGACATTAGCAGGAGGAAGGTTTGCCTTTCTTATAGATTCTCTACTGGGAGTAATGTCAAGGGTTTAGGAGGAATTTAGAAAGTCACTAATAGAATTTCATCATCTACTTCCCTAGTTGATGCCAAGAATGACAAATCCTTGGCCTTGACTCCCAAAAATGAACTAGAATCCTAGTAAAGGGCACAGTAAAGAAAACAAACAATAGAGGTCAAAGGAAATGGGTCCCCTTCCAAAACTGACTCTTACAAACTAAATGGTAAATAAATGAAGAAGATAAATAAACACATACATACATACATACAAATAAATACATAAGGTATATGTATACCCATGTTTATAGCAGCACAATTCACAATAGCCAAATTATGGGATCAACCCAGGTGTTAGTCAACAGATGAATGGATGAAAATGTGGCATATGCACAATGGAATTTTACTCAGCCATAAAGAAAAACAAAATGATGTCATTTGCAGGAAAATTGGTGGAAATTGAGACTATTATGCTAAATGAGATTAGCCAGTCTCAGAAAGTGAAAGGTTTTTTGTATTCTTTCATATATGAAAGCTAGAAAGAAAATGGGAAACATGAGAGACACTGGATAAATGTGGAGAGACCAGTAGAATAGTGGAAGGGAATTGGGGGAGGGAAGTGGGGAGAGGGAAAAGGAGGATTGAGGAAGGAAACAGTTCAAATAATGCTTTGGCAATACACAAGGGTATTACTACTGGCTTCGCTCACATGTGCAAGTACAGAGGAGGGGGTAGCTGCGTGGGATGGGGAAAGAAGTACACCAAGAGCTGTGCATGTATGTTTATATCACATTGAACCTCCCTCTGATGTATAACTGCAATATACTACTAAAAACATATAAAAAAGAAAGAAGATAATTTGCATCACACTGGAAATTCATGGATTCTCTTGTTTTACTAATGCATTTGTTCCTCAATGCTTACCCATATTTTTTTTTTCTCTAGGTTCTATGGGTTTTGAGTCCCATACCAGGTCTCATGCTTTCCCTTTGGTCTCCACAGCAAAATTTTTCCTCTGGTTTCTTGTATTCATCTTTTGTATATCTCTGCTCTCTCTAAAATGGTGTAAATGTAAGTTCTGTGTGAATGTATGTTTCTATCACTCTGAGCATCATTATAATGTACAATTAGAATGTGTCAACAAAGTATATAAAAATGAATAAATATATATATAAACAAAATAAAATAAAATGGTGTAAATACTAAGCCTAACCAAGTCACACTCCGGCACTAGCCCTCCAGGCCAGAATCCCTACTAAATACACACTGATTCCCCCATGAAGTTAGAAAGTAAACTTACTAAAACCCCAGAAAAAAAGTATCATTTAAGATGGAGATGAAGTTATGATCTTTCCATATCACAGAGGCAAATTCCAGTATTTTCCCATACTCATGGAAAAAAATGAGTATAATATCATCAGATCTGTTACAGTCTATACTAACTCATATATATCATTTATGAGCTTATATTATTTCCTTAAAATCATCAAAGCCTTACCATGTGTCTTCCAGACTTGCTTTATACCCTAAGCCTGCCATGGTCTTGGGAACCTTCAGAGTCTTCGTAGATGTTCAGTTCCCTAACCCCGAGAGTGCTTTGAATTCTACTCATGTGATCTTTGCTTTGCCTCTATTCAGTTTCCATGCCAAGGTTAATCCAATCACTTCACTAAAAATAGCAGCTCCTTCATTTGTACATCTATTCTCTAGGAACGTGTTCTATAATACAACATCCAATCATTTCTACTCTCTCACCTCCCTCCCTCTCCTATACCTATTGTTTAATCCCACTGAAACCTCTAATCCTTTATCCATCTGTTCTCATCTTGTCTATCACCACCTTTCAGTCTTCACTTGTTTATTTATTGAGCTTAGACACAGCGTCCCATCATTTTGTAACTCCTTTGCCAATGACTACACTCATTTACTCTTGTTATTTTTACCGCTCACACTGAGCGAAACACTATTCCTATTTGCAGTTGGTACATTAATGTGCTACCCATATTCAACTTCAGATCTGAATGATTTATTCCCCTAGCTATTTCAAGTGTTGCCAGCAGATAGTCTTCAGCTGTCAGTTTTCTTTTGGATTGCCTCAGCTAAAGAGAACTGACTGCCCCAGGGTCATGGCCCCTTCCAGAAGCAGCCTGCTTTCAATGTCTTGTCGACACAGGAGTATAAAGGTCCTGCCCTATCACCAACTTGGAATGACTTTGAAAGGTCATCCCAGTTTCAGAGTTACCAGGGAGCCTTTGGATGGCTATATTGATACTGCCTAGGAGCCTAACTTCCCCCTTCTCATTCCTGCTTCCCTTCAACAAACACTGCTTCCAAGAACACTCAATAAATCTCCTGTATGTTAACCCACATCTCAAAGTCAGCTTCCTGGTCAATTCATCCCGGATTGAATCTAATCCAATTGCTCTCAGTGGTCCCTTTTGCATTTTTTAAACTAGATACTAATTACTAAGAGAAAAAAACCTATACAACCACTAAAAACTATGCTAGTAATTTAATATGCTCTTAAAAATCATTTAAGTGGTGAAAAAACTTTCCTATAGAAAACTGAACCAAAAACTACCAACAGGCACTTCATAATATTAAAGTATGAACACCTGTGCAAACTTCTTGACAACTTTTTTTCAAGTCTTTGTATAGGAATGTATGTATGGAATGCAATCTTTTGGGGTTTTTTTTATTTAATCAATTTGAAAATAAAATATTCACAGGGTTATATTTCTGTTGTCTATAAGTCATTCAGTTTATGATATCTTGTTAAAACAGCCTGAGCAGACCAAGACATATAGGTAGGCACAACTTCCCTTGAATACATAGTCATGTAGACAACAGTATCTATTTTATAAAATATTCTACTAAAGAACAGGATGGCGGTAGAAATATAGCCAAGATGTCCATCGACGGATGAATGGATTACAAAACTATGGGATATGTACACAATGGAATTTTACTCAGTCATAAAGAAGAACAAAATCATGTTATTTGCAGGGAAATGGATGGAACTGGAAAACATTATGTTAAGTGAGATTACTCAGTGAATGGATGAATCATATGCCCAGAAAATTCTAGATAATAAACTAAAACATCAAATGAGTTTGAAGATGTTACAAGTTATATATAGGTATATATTTATGTAAATATTTTAATTGAAAAACTATAAAACTCCTCAATATAGCTTTACAATTAAAATTTATACAGATACCATATGATCCAGCAATACCACTTCTGGGTATCTACCCAAAAGAATGGAAACCAAACTATCAGACCGACACATGTGTATCTATGTTTATAGCTGCACAATTCACAATTGCCAAACTATGGAAGCAGCCAAGATGTCCATTGACAGATGAATGGATTACAAAACTATGGGATATGTACACAATGGAATTTTACTCAGCCATAAAGAAGAACAAAATCATGTTATTTGCAGGGAAATGGATGGAACTGGAAAACATTATGTTAAGTGAGATTACTCAGTCACAAAGAGTAAAAAAGCATATGTTCTCCCTAATATGCAGATGGTAGGGAGAAGATGGGGCATAAGAGGGTCTCCAGATGAAAAAGGAGAAACCCTCGATAAGCAAAGAAGTTGACTTAACCAAAGGTGATGGATGGGGGAGGGGGGGAGAGACACCTGAATGCACATGATGTACTTTCACAAATATATCAAGGTCAATCACTAAACTGAACTTAAGAGGGAAGGAGGGTGAGGGAGTGGGGTGGGAATTGGGGAAGAGGTTAAATGAGAAATGTGTGCATATATGCCTTTATCATCTTGTACCTAACAAAGATGTATGATTACAATGCACCAATTATTATAAAAAATAAAAAACAAACAAAAACAGAAAGTTTTAATGGGTAGTACTTGTTTTTCCTATTTCTCAAATATTCTTCAGTGAACATATATTTATTTATCTATTTATATATGTTCATATATCAAATATGAATTTTAAAAAAGCATTATAAGTAAATTTAAATTGCTGAGGCTGGCCTCGAATCTGCGATCCTCCTGTCTCTAGGATTAGAGACAAGCACTAGAATTGCAGACATGCACCACCATATCTAGCTACAAATACATTTTTTATACTTGTATTGATGCTTTATAGTCTCACATCATAATGTGATTCACAGTGACAGTGAGATATATGCACACAGCACTTGGTGGGCTTTCCCCTGGCCCTCTCCCCACTCTCCTCCTTCCCCATACAGGATATGAGATTGCTATTGGTATTCTCACATATGTACATGATATCAATGGAAGTGATTCCTTCATTGATCTCTCTTCCCCCCTTGCCCTAGACCACCTCCTTGGCTCTACTCTCCTTCATTATCTGAAGTCCCTCTGGTATCCCAATTACTCTCTACCTTCTGCATACGAGAAAACATATAACCCTTCAAGGACAACCTCAGCTACCTAGAGAGACCCTGTTTTAAAACAAACAAAAAAAGAGGGTTAGGGTGTAGCTCAGAGGTATAATGTCCCTAGGTTCTATCCCCAGCACTACAAAAAATAAAAATAAAATAAAATATTCTACCACAAACCTATTCCCCTCCCTCTCTCTGAAGAGTTAACTACCATCCTGAAGTTGTGTGTTTGTCTAACTGTGCGCTACTTTTACTATTTATGTATATATTCATCATATAAGACATACTATGCTGTAAGTTTACACAATTAGTATCATATTAGATATACAATTCTGACTTTATCTTTTTTCTGTTTGCATTGTTTCCAAGAATAGCCACATAGATATGTTCTCATTTTAACAGGTGCATAGTGTTTTCTTTTACCAAAATGTGCCCTGTCATTCACTTATTTATGGACATTTTATTTTTCCCAATTTTTCATTCTTACAATGTTGTAGCCTCCAGAGTCTCAGGGTTTGTTTTAAAAAGCCAAACCTAGTCAGGCATGGTGGGTAATACCTGTAATCCCAGTCAATACTTCCAAGGCTGAGGCAGGAGGATTATAGGTTCAAAACCAGCCTCAGCAACTTGTGAGGGGTGGGATTATAGCTTAGAGGTAGAATGGTCCTGGGTGTTCAATCCCCAGTACAAGAGAAAAAGAAAGAGCTATACTTAGTAACAGAAGCAAAATTGCCAGAAGTTCCTCTTTTACATATCCCTGATAATAATTGACATTGCTATAACTTTTGTTTTGTGACATTGTGGTGGATGGATATGAAGTGGTACCTGACTGACTTAATTTAAATTTTCCTGTTACCTGGGTTGCCATTGAAATTTTACCTTATTTAATTATCTTTGCCTTTTTTTGTCATTGTTCTTGTTTTTGTCTTAATCTTTTCTTTACTTTGTAGTACTACTCTCTTCTCGGTATCTGCATTGCAAACATTTTTTCCAGTTTGTGTCTTTTTAAATGTATTTTGTGGCATGTTATACTAAGCATGAGTTTTAATTTCAATGTAATCAATTTTACTAATCTTATCCTTAATGATATATGCTTTTCGATTCTTTCCCGTACTATGGATAAGCTCCCTTAATTTGTTAAACTGAGGAATTATTTTGAAATATTTTCTGATGGCTGTAATATCATTGGAATAATGAGGTAAATCCTGTTTAGTCATGATGTACTTTTAAAAACATTACTGGAGTCGATGTGGTAATATTTTGTCTACAGTGTGTGCATGTGTTTTTGCACTGGAGATTAACTCATACATTTTGTGCTTGTCCTCCTCTTGTCCAACGGTGTATCTGAATCACACAACTACAAAGTTGGGTAGTTACTTCTTTCTTTGTGCATGTCTTTATACAGCTTGTGTAGCCTCAGCATTATCTTTTGATTAAGATTTAATAAAATTACCCTGTCATACCATCTTGACCATCTGTGTTTGCTTCAATTCTATTATGTTAATGTCTATTGCATTATGATTGGTAATTAGTATTTTTCCAGAAAAGTATACATTTTACATGTCTTAGAGTTTTTTGATAAAATCACTCATGATATCATAATATGGTTTCTTCATTATGCTAAGTGAGATTAGTCAGTCACAAAAAGTAAAAAATTGTATGCTTTCCCTTATATGCGGAAGCTAGGGGGAAAGTGGAACATATGAGGGACTCTAGACAAAGAAGGAGAAACCTTAGATGAGCAAGGAGGGTGACTTAACCGAAGGTGATGGGGGGGAGGGAAACACCCTAATGCACATGATGTACTTTTACAAACATATCAAAGTCAATCACTAAATTGAACCTGAGAAGGAGGGAAAGAGAGGGAGGGGGGAGGGAGTGAGGCGGGAATTGGGGAAGGGTTAAATGAGAGATGTGTGCATGTATGCTTGTACCTAACAAAGATGTATGATTACAATGCACCAAAATAAATAAATAAATGAATAAGAGATTAAAAACCAAAATAAAACAAAACAAAAAGTAATAATATAGTTTCTTATGGCTAAAATCTTATCTGAGTTTTGGATCTGAGTCTCCATTTTTCTCTTAATACTATTTTTTTTGTATTTTTCCTTTGGTCAGTCTTCTTAAGGGTATATTTACAATATTATCCTTTCTAAGTATTGTTACATTTCTACTGGGATTTTTTAAATGCTTGAATTACTTAGAAATGTATTCCTTTTAATTTCTAAACTTATAGAAAGATGCTAGCTTAATTGTAATTCCTCCTTACTACAGTCCATCTGCCTAGCACAAGCCAGGCAGCTCCTGGAGCCAACAGACAAACTGAAAGAAAGATACCACAGGCCTGTCTTTTCTCTGGGATAGGTGGCAGTCTTAGAACTCATGTAGGAATACACATGGTCAAGGCTCATAAAGCCACAAATTCCCAGGCAGACTTTATCTAGCAGAGAATGCGGTATCCAAGGAACATGTTGGCATTGGCCTATGGGGAATACACACCATCCCTATGACTCCAAGAAGTCAAGGACTTGCTGGACAGGTGCCATAAGTCATCACTGCCTGCAATGCTGGGAAAGTTCCCAGAGAGGCCTTCTCCTGGAATTTTGTCAGGGAGTGAACATCTGCCTATTGCTACACTGCTGACCCTCAATTGCTGTTCTTTACAGCATTGAAGCAACTAATAGTGAGCCCCAAGAAGGATGTGAGAAGAAACCCAGTAACAAAAAGTACTTAAGAGAACCCAACAACCAGAGAAAGAACGGATAAACAGAGTAATGAAAATGAATCTCTAGCAAAGTAGAGTTTCTGGTAGAGACAGATAAGCTTTTTCACATGCAGTATATGATTTTAAATAAAAGTATATTAAAGCCATTTTTTTCTTATTAGGCAAATATATTTCCAGTATACACATCCTGCAGAACAAAGCAATAAAGGAAATACCAGTCTTTTGTTGTAAAATTTTTTAAAAAAAGCAAAACTGGATTTGCTTTTTATCTAACATAGTGAGAGCACCAGGTTGTGAATTTTTTCACTAGCTGAAATTCTTATTTCACTGATGTAAAATATTTGAAAACTTATTTAATGAGTATAATTATTTCAACTATGAAATGAAAACTTTTTGGCAAATTTGGAAACTCTCTAAGGCAAAGCACACTCAGAGTATTAATTAGTGTCTCATATCACATGACTGATCCATAGCTAATAAAAATACTTGCAATTTTAAAATGTCTGAATCAACTAATATTTGATATTATTAGGAATGTCCTTGTATTCCATGAGCAATTGTTTGGTGGTTTTACTGCAGAATTTTCACTTTGGGTAAAATATATTAGTTTCTTTCCTCATAATTTTCCAGAAAATTTTCTATACTGAAATTTTCAACTTCTTTTACCAGATCTCATCTAAAAATAGTTTTCCTTTTCTGTAAGAATAAAATACACTTTATAGCTGGCCAAAATTATAAATACAAATCCTGCTAAAACTCATTCTAAAATGTTTTTTGGATGTTTAATTCTAATTTCAGAAAATAATTTTTACTGATTTTTTGACTGTTGAGAGCAAATTTCTTAACAAATTTACCATGTTTGCTGATTATAAGTCATTATTATCAACTTGATTATCTTTAAATTTTTTAGATAGCAAATAGCTGTTTTAGTTTGCTTTGGTAGTTACCATCATGACATAGATGTGTTTTCTATGTTTATATGTGTAAGGATACAGTTAAAGGATATTCTGAGATGCTATCATTTCTTATTTATGTATTTATTCATTTATTTCAAAAAATAATATTGCTTCAATGCCTTCCATTCATTTGGATTTGCTTGATTGTGTGTCTGTGTGTGTGTATGTCTGTATATGTGATACTGAGGATTGATCCCAAAGGTATTCTACCTCTGAGCTAACCCAGCCCTATTTTATTTCTTATTTTGAAACAGAGTCTCACTAAGTTACAAAGAACCTCACTAAGTTGCTGAGGCTGACCTCAAACCTGCACTCCTCCTGTCTCAGTCTCTCAAGTACTGAGATTATAGGCATGCTCCACTGAGTCCAACACATTTTGTTTTTAAATACATTTTCTTTAAAACTTTCTGTATTGCTTTGATTTAGTTTTGGCTTCTATATTAAGCATATAGCAAAGGTGTTTTTTTTTTATATTGCTTTCATTATTATGTGAGACTATAATTCACCAATAAAATTATATAAAAACTGCTTTCAAGATGATTGTTTTTGTCTTTCATTACTTATTTTCTCTTTTGTGCTTCTGGTTTGTCATGCTTATTCTTTACTTCAATTCTTTTTTTTTTTCTAGATTTAGGTACATTTTAATTCATAAATGTTCCCTTTTTCTTTTATTTTTCATTACTGGTTTGGAAGATAAAAATTATGTTTCTAATTTTCAGTGGTTTCTCATACATTTTCCACAAATATTCCATCAACTTAATGTCTAGAAATTAATTGTGGCCAACTGCTCATTTTCAGCAGTGGGCCTGACTTCTGGCCCCACCTACCCTGAAGCTCTGTTAGACTCTGTCACTACTGCTCTTCCCGCTTCTGGGCCAAATCACCAGCTGCACTTCCACTTACTTTTTGTGTTCCTGATCCAGTTGAACATGGAAATATTTATTTTGTTTTTAGCACAGCTAGAATTTATAATCTTCCCACACTTTATATTTTATCTTTCATGATTGTTTCCATGCATTGGGTGGGAGGAAATAAGGGAAGGTTCCTCTAACAAAACCTTGGCAGAACTTGTCAAGTTGACAGAGCTTGTTATACTTCTAAAGTCAGAAAAATGTTTAATTGAAAAGCAAATACAACACAAATGTAGACATACCAAATGTTCACATTTATGCAAAGTGCACGGAAAAGAAGGGAGAGGCAGAAAGAAGGAGAAGGAGAAATATGCCAGAATGCTAACATTTGTTGCTCTGGTATGTATGATTCAGGGAAAGTACCTGTTCATAATTTTTATTTTCTATATCTTGAGCAAAATTACTAAGATAATTTATTCAATTCTCTAATGAGACTATAACTTACTTTTGAAAGCTATTTGAATAAAAAAAAGCATACTAGTAGTTGTGTTAAAAATTTAAAAATAACAATGTCAATCCAACAAGATTTCCTAAGGAAAACAATTAATTAGAAGGCATTTAAAAATGAGCTCATAGATTCAGAAAAATTTCTGTATTGCTAAATCTCAGGATTTAGACAAGTTGTTCTTTTACACATTTGACCAGAGTAATCAAAGTATGTTTCTTTCTTTCTTTTTTTAATGTGGTCCTGGGGATTAAACCCAAGGGCATTCTACCTTCAAGTTATATCCCCATCTCTTTCTTTCTTTTTTTTAATGTGGTCCTGGGGATTGAACCCAAGGGCATTCTACCTTCAAGTTATATCCCCATCTCTTTCTTTCTTTTTTTAAATGTGGTCCTGGGGATTGAACCCAGGGGCATTCTACCTTCAAGTTATATCCCCATCCTGATTTTATTTCTTAATGTGGAAAAAGGGTCTTGCTAAAGTTGTGAAGGTTGGGTTTGAATCTGCAGTCCTCCTGTCTCAGCCTCCCAAGAGTGCATCAACATGCCTGGCATCAAAATATGTTTAGACTGAAATGAAGAGCAGAATCTTGACAGGTGCCAGTGATTTAATATAAGTTTATATTTAAAAGGAATGGAACACTCCCCTGGAACACTGCTCTGTACTTGTTTATGGAGCAAGTTTTAACATTCCTTTATTCTCTTTTACTTCCCTTATGCACAGGTAAAAGCCAACAGAAGATAATGGATGACTATTGGTAACAATTGGATAGTTCTAATGAAATTAACAGCACAGAAAATCCATGTGATTAAGTTGCACATGCAGTTTTTCTCTGGGATTTGTATACAAAAAAGGAAATAGGATCTCCACAGAGAATTTAAATGTGGCCAACTCTGACAGCAAAATATATAATTCTAGATGCAGTAATGGTCTATTTGAATGTCTCATACTTTTTTATGCTTTTATTGGTGCATTATGGTCTCACATCATAAGGTAACTCGTGTTGACAGTGACATACAAGCACAATCATACTTTTTAAATATACTTTTTCTCAGTGCTTTGACATTATAGTGAGATTGGAAATGATACAATCATAAATGCACATAGCACCTGTTGTGTTTCTCTCAGAATCCCACTGCACTACTCCTTCTACATTGAAAATCATAGAACACTAAAGAAAGAAATTGAAGAACACCTTAGAAGATGGAAAGACCTCCCATGTTCCTGGAGAGGTAGAATAAATACCATCAAAATGGTCATACTACCAAAGTGGTCTACAGATTCAATGCAATTCCTATCAAAATACCAATGCCATTCTTCACATAACTAGAGAATAGCTGTCCTAAAATTCATATGGAAAAACAAAAGGCCCAGAATAGCCAAAGTAATTCTGACCAATAACAACCATGCTGGAGGTATCACAGTACCTGATATCAAATTATACTAAAGAGATAAGGAACAAAAACATACACTTAGACAAATGAATGGAAGATACAGAAATAAATCCTCACAGGTATAGCCAGTAGCCATAGTAGCCAAAACATATGCTGGAGAAAAAAACATTTTCAATAAATGTTGCTGGGACTACTGGATAGTAATATGTAGAAGATTGAACTTAGACCCCAACCTCTCACCCCACCTGAAGTCAACTCAAGATGGATCAAAGACCTAGAAATTATACCAGAAACTATGCAATTACTAGAAGAAAACACAGGACCAATATATAGGCACTAGTAAAGACTTTCTCAATAAGATCCCAAAAGTTCAAGAAATAAAACCAAGAATCAATAAATGGGATGGCATCAAATTAAAAAGCATCTTTACCCCAAAGAAAACAATCAAGAGTATAAGGAAAGAGCCTACATAATGGGAGAAAATATTCACCAGCTATTCCTCCTACAGAGGACTAATATTTAAAATATCTAATATCTAAAGTATAAAAAATCTGAATGCTTCATATTTTTTTGCATGTATTCTAGCTAAAACTTCCCCAATTACTTTGTATTTGCATCTACACAACTATTGGACCTGAAAAACACAAGTCCTCACTAAACAGAATGATTAAATGAATGAATGAAAGAATGAATGAACGGTCTTATGAAAAGACACAGTTCCAAAGAATAAGAGGGAACACTTGGGAAGAGCTATGAATACTATAGTGAATATTATACAGTGATTTGTCAATCCCAGTTTGCTTTTCAATTCTCAGCTCTTTCAACAAACTATGTCATTTTTCAATTTCCTTCATTGTAATATATTATAGCAAAAGTGATGAAATGATAGCTTTAGAGATACATTGCACATTAATTCTTGACCAAAATTAAATTATGGAAATATTTTAATTATCTGTTTTTCTAAACTATTCAAAATAAAAAATAATACTTAATAATTTTTATCCTTCCATTTTTCATAAATCAAGAGACTAACAAAAAGTCTAGTATGGGTTTCTTGAATTTGTGTACTCTAATATAAATATAAAATATAATATGTTGGATAGAATCTAGAATAAAATTAAACTGATGTTAATTAGTTACATTTTAAGTTTATAGGGTGACAATAGCTGTGTGTCAGTTAATTATGTTAATGTTTCTTAATCAGAGTGTAGGAGTACTTAAAGAGAGAACTGGTAGTCTTAGTAGACTATTACACCAATAATAGAGTGTCTATAGAAAAGGATATAAAGTGAATTAGTGAGCTTGCAGTAGATGTATCTGACATGTCTAGACAAGGTAGGGGGAGGTATTAAATATAGGACTACAAGCATTATGCAAGATTTCTATAAAATCATATTTTCAGAATTATACTATTTCCAGTGCATGCTGTATGTAGTAGCTGCTCAACAGAACAAAATTAGTGAGTGACTCCATGAAGTACGTTTTAACATTAGAATGGACTGAAATCATACAATAGTAAATTCCCATGAGCTACATAACAATATTGACACTTTCAGGAGCATTGAAAATAACTCTTACTAGGGTCTCAGCCAGCACAGTAAAAATATATATGTATATATTATAATCTAAATTAAAATATTCTTGAATATGCTATGTATAGTGATTTTGTACTGTATATCTCAAAAAGATAGAAGGAAGGATTTTTAATGTTTTTTCAAAAGGAAGTAATAATGTTTGAAGATGTGTGTGTATGTGTGTGTGTGTGTGTGTGTGTGTGCAATAGCGCGTGTGTGTGTGTTACCTGACTACATAATATGTATACATGTCAAAACATCACCTGGCACCACATCAATATTTGTAACTTTTGTGTTTTTATGTATGGAAATAAAATGTTCTGAAGTATGAGTAGGACTAAGTCTTATCAGCTTTCTTCGAAGAGGGGAATCATCTATATATTTAACATTAACTAGATAGATGCTGACTGTTTCAATGTTATCGAGTTTAACTTTCCAGATAATTAAGTTATTTTTAAGTATTTTCCAATAATAATAATAATAATAATAATAATAATAATAATATGTGTTAACTGTAAAAAATTTAGGCAATACAAAAACTATGAAAAAGAAAATAAAAATCACATGTAATACTACCATTTAGAGAAAGTACTATAATATAATATCTTTCTAGCCTTTTTTCCTATGCATATACACATAATATTAGTTTTAAAACTAAATTTTTATCAAGTGGTAAATACGTATTCATTCATTCCACAGGTAATACGTATTCATTCATTCCACAGGTATTTATTGGAGGGTAACTATGTGCCATTATGAAGATCTACATAATTAAATACTACTTGAGAACATTATTTTAATGACTATAGATAATTCTACTTTTTGGATATATCATTACTACTTAACCATTCATTCACTTTAACTTTTGGGCTGTCTCCAATTCACCCACTTGTTTTCATTGATTAGCACATTCCCTAGAACCACTCCACAGTTTGGCGCAAAGCAGATTTATCCTGCAAGCCAGTAAACAAGTTTCCAATGCTATTTTTTTTTTTTTTTTTTGCAGTACTGGGGATTGAACTCAGGGGCATTCTACCTCTGAGCTACACCCCCAGCCCTATTTTTTATTCTTTATTTTGAAACAAGGTCTCACTAAGTTGAGGCTGGCCACCAACCTAGATCCTCTCGTCTCAGCCTCCCTAATGCTGGGATTACAAGCATGTGCCACCACGCCCGGCTCCAATGCTATTTTCTTTGAAAGGAAAAATTTTAAATGTATTCATCAAGTTAAAAAAATCAAAGCCACATGCCTTATTAATTGAATAATTAATTCAAAGACAAGTACCCTAATTTTCTAGCAAGTTCTAAGCAATGTTATTCCTTCATTCCCTATCTGTAAAATGGGATTAATACCATTTCACAAATTAGTTTAAGATTAAATATGTTAATATGCATAAATTAAGCATTCAATAATGTTAGCTATTTTTTTTACTTAATATTGAGTAAAAAATACTGAATGTCTTTTAAATGGTAGTTATTTTAAGTTGTAGCTGCAGTGGAGGACAGGCAAAATTTTGAATTATAAATGACAAAATAACTGAAGCAGATTATTAAATAACCCCCCAAAACTACATTTTTTCAATCAAAGTAAGGTTTACCAAGGAAAGAAAAAGTAGAAGATTATACAAGAGAGAAAATAGGAGCATTGATTAACTCATCCTGGGCACAGATGTATGTGGGTGCCTGACCACCCACTGGGGGTTCCCTGAGAAAGAAATGAGTTACCCACTTTGAGGAAGGAGTGGCATAGGGGGAGGTGAGAGCAGAACATTCAGACAGGTGAAGGTGTACAGGTGAGAAAAACTTTTTTTTTTTTTTTTTGCGGTACTGGGGGTTGAACTCCCGGGGCATTCTACCTCCGAGCTATACCCCCAGCCCTATTTTTTATTCTTTATTTTGAAACCGGGTCTCACTAAGTTGCGGAGTGCCTCACTTAGGTAGCTGAGGCTGGCCGCGAACCCGGATCCTCCGGTCTCAGCCTCCCGAATGCTGGGATTACAAGCATGCGCCACCACGCCCGGCTAAGAGAAAAACTTTTAAAGAACTAAAAGTAACTAAAAAGTCTAGTGTGGCAACGGAGAGACTGGTGAGACAGGAGGCAAAAGACATACACCGTCCCACCCCCAATTAACAACAACAAAAAATTATTTGGAGCATTTTGAACTTTATTAAGAATTTGAGTCATTTTTCTCAAATCAGGGGTGAGCCACTAAAGGGTTTTAATCAGGGGAATGATGCAATTATATTTGTGCTTTTTATGATTACTTTGGCTATAATGTGAATAATAAATTTAAAGATGGCAAATAGGACAATTGGAGGGTATTAAAATAATCAACTGATTGGTGATGATGGAGATTAGGAAAGGCAAATTATTTGAAGGATAGTTGGACAATAAGAATTAACCTATTCCAGTGAAAAAAATCACAAGACCTGGTGATTGAATACAGGAATTGATAGGGAGGCAGGTAGCAGGGATGACCATCATGTTTTTGCAGTTGGATGAATGATTAAGTAATTTACTGAGATAAGGACCTGGCATAAAGAACAAGATTAAGATGAAATTTTGAAAGTTTAATTTTGGATATATTAAGGTTGAGGTGCCTTTAAGACATACAGGTGGCGATATTCAGTAGACAATGAATGGATGGATGGATGGATGGATGGATGGATGGATGGATGGATGGATGGACAATCTTACAATTAAAAAAAAGTGACCAGGACTGTAGACAAATATTTGAGAATCTTATGCATAGCCATAATATAGACAATACCACTTAGAAAGAGATAAAGGTAAAAAGAATATGGGGGAGGATTCTTTATCTCAGGCTTGACAAACTCTCTACCTACAGAGTTATGCAAACAAATGTTAGCTGTGAAAATAGAGAATAGCATCATAAGGTGGAAATCTGCCTTGGACAGTAAAGGGAAGGAAGGGTGTCATAGTGGAAGTGCCACCAGCCCGTGCAACGTGCAGCTGAGAGGCTAAGAAAAATGAAGATTGAGGAATATTCTTTAGAATTTGTGACACAAGGTCATTGTTCTCTTTACAATGTATCTATCAGGAGAGCAGCAGGGAACAGAGCTGACCTGTAGGCTCACAAATGAAAGGGAGGGAAGAGAATAAGCACAGCGAGAGTATGGGGTAAAGAGAGGATAGCAAGCAGACGAGTGATGAAGTGGGATCCAAGAACTTTTAATTTGTTATTTAGTTTTTGCTTTATTTTTGGTTGTTTTGTTGTTTGTCATTGTTTTCCAAGTGAGAAAGAAAGTCTTGAGTAGATTTAAGTGTTGATGTGAATGATCCATAGAAAAGGACAATTAAAAATATAGGAGAAAAGGCTTGGGGATGTGGCTTACCAACATGTGTGAGGCCATGGGTTCAATCCCCAGCACTGAAAATAAAAAAGTGTGTGAGGGGGGTGGGGGGAAATGGAAGGGTCAAATTGCTAAGAAGGCAGAGGCGTAGAGTATGAACCTTGGACAGGAAGAGGAAACCCCACTGATTCTTAACACTAGGTACTACTAGCAAGAAGAAGGCGAACAAGCAGTTGTATTTGTACATTTAATGAGGAAATTAAAAAGCCCCATGTGGTGGCTTCTATTTTCTTAATGAATTAAAATATGAGAACCCTGCTGACAGTAAGAGATAAGGTAGGCAAGATACCTGAAATTTGAAGAGAGTAAAGTAGAGAAAAAAGTTGAATGTGAAGCAGTATGGAGGACCTGCTTGAAATTGATAAGCATGAATATATGAAATCATAAATATTTACCTCATTATTGTTAATTTTTTTTACCTTATAGGAGAAATTACATTACATAATATATACACAACATCTTTATTTATTTATTTTGGTGGTACTGGGGATTAAACCCACGGACATTCTACCTCTGTGTTACACCCCCCTATTTTATTTATTTATTTTGAAACAAGGTCTCACTAAGTTGTGAAGGGACTCACTAAATTGCTGAGACTGGCCACGAACCTGTGAGCCTCATATCTCAGCCTCCTAAGTACTGGGATTACAGGCATGCGCCACCATGCCTGGCTTCACAGCATCTTTAGAAGCCTGTATTCCCACTTTCCACATCACCAATTTAGCAAAAGTTTTTACTTTTAGAAATTTTAGTCTAAGCCAGATGCAGTGGTGCACACCTGTAACCCCAGTACTTGGCAAGGTGAGACAGGAGGCTAGCAGGTTCGAGGCCAGTCTCAGCAATTTAGCAAGACCATGCTTCAAAATAAAATCAGGCTGGGGGTGTTGCTCTGAGGTAGAATGCCCCAGAGTTTAATCTCTAGTAGACACACACACACACACACACACACACACACATATTTTAATCTATAATTCATGTTGATTCATATATAGTACAAATGAAAATAATTTGAGGGGGAAGTATAAATTTCTTTTTGTTTACATTTTTTCCCAAATATAGTAAAGTTTCAATAATTTGAACAAATTGAGATGGTTACATTTTCAAACTGGTAAACTGTCCACATGAATGAAGGAAGTCATTAACATACCAGGATTTTACTGCAGTTACTACTGCCCTAGTTTCCTCTTTGCCCATCCATAAACCAGCACTGGGTTACCAATTTACCATGTAGAGAGCTGTTTTAATAAACGGCCAAGAGACACTGAGCATAGAACAAATGCCAAATAAATAATTGCTGTTTGATAAAAATGGTTCTTATCAGAAAGGCCAATATTTGTATATAAAAGAATTCTTCCAAGGGCCTTAAAAATAGTTTGCTCTTTTAAATGAGTTAAACATACCCACAGAAATCATGTTGACACTCCCCACTTGCTTAGCGGAGATAAACATTTGTCCTAGTCCAGTCGGAATTCTTTTAGTTTCAATTTTTTGGCATTCGAATTAAGGAAGCTTCACTATTCCAAGAAATATTTAGGCATAAATAAGTTGCAGAACCACCCTCAAACTCCTACCTATTTCAGAGGTAGGGGAAGGTATAGTGGGGTGGGGAGGATTATTCACCAGATGGCATTTCCATTTCAAGTTGACTACAGTCCAATAAGTACATTAGCAAATTGAATAGAGGTAACCAAGCCCAGTACTATGCTTGCATGTAGCTATTGAATATGTCCATTTTATCAGGGATCATCTATTCTGTTTCAACAGGATTGGAAACAGTCTTTGCTGGTGTTGTTATAAATTGGTCATTAATCAAAATGGATTTATTGAGCATCCATACTGTGCAAAGCCTGTACTAAGTGATTCAAAATAACAGGTTGCTTAGTTACCATAAAATGGAAAAATTCCCCTGTGAAGGTTAAAATTAAATGAAAGTCAGATAATAAAACATTATCGTTGATGGCATCTGACATTTTATAAAGGCTTTTACTGCCATTACAGCCACTTTCTTTTAAAGATAATTTGTTCATTCATTCATTTAATTATTCACTTATGTAACTGACTCACCACCATCATTATGATGGTCCTTTGCTTGATGCTTTAAGGGAAATGATGATTTAATATTGGCTGAAAAAACACGAGTCTTAGCAAAATTTCCAAGTAAGTACTTGACTACTGTGGGTCTTTATTAAGGAGTCCAGTACTAGAGCAATATCATTCTTTACTCCATATGAAACCTATTGTCATTGAGGCACTAGTAATTTGCTTGTAAGCATTTCTGGCTGAATTGTAAAATCTTACTGAATATAAATATACTAGTAATCTAGTAATATGCTTTTATATATATTTAGTAGATATGATCTTTCTTTTCTCTTGTGGTCAGGGTGAAATCCATGTTTTAATAGCTCATCTGGTAATTAATACAAGAAGCAACCACAGAAAGAAACTAACATAAACATTTAACTGTGATTTTCTGAGAAGATGCATATTGCATATCCATGAATGGCATTGCTAGTCATAACCAGGACCCTCAAGCTGCTTAGCCTCTGAGATAAGCAAGCCAGTTCTGGTCTACACTCACAGGCTAAAGCATTCTGAGTCTGCTCTTCCCTCCTATGTACTGAATTTGTGAGCTCAGTTATAGTCCCTATATTACTTTCCTATGCTGGAACAAAGTACTGCTTTGTAGTACTACAGAAATTTAGTTAGTTGGTTGGTTAGTTAGTTAGTTAGTTAGTTAGTTAGTTAGTTAGTTTAGTTAGTTCTGGAGGCTAGACACCTGAAATCTCAGTGTTAGCAGGGTTGGTTCCTTCTGAGTGCTATGGGGCAAGGATCTGCTCCAGGCCTCTGTGGTTGGTTTATAGATGGCCATCTTTGCTCTATGTTTCTTCATATTGTTTTCCCTCTATGGGTATCTGTCTCTAAATTTCCGCTTTCTATCAAGACCGAAGTCATGTTGAATTAGGAACTATTTAATGACTTTAACAATCTTGATTGCCTCTATTAAAGACTCTGTCACCAAAGTCTGCAAATAAAGTCACATTCTGAGGAACTAGGGGTCAGAATGTCAACATTTTTCTTTTTTTTTGGTGGCATAGTAGTGAAAAATTCAACCCATACAGTTCCTCTTAAGAACTGATCATCCTTTCTATCTGTGTTGCTATCTCTCTGTCTCTCTAGAACTCTCTAGAATGCAGTTTCTGCATAGAGTGATAATTCTCATTTTGTCTATAAGCACAAGTCATGCTATTCAACACCATTCATCTAAAGCTACAGAATGCAGCCCCTGAAATGTGATGCTTTAATTCCCTTAACTACTCACTTGCCAAATGCCAGGGTCTCCAAGGGAAGAAGGAATGAGCTTCATTGCTATGTACCTCCCAGCCTTGTTCCCCCTCCCCCTCTTCACTGACATTGTCTTTATCCTGGCAACTGTCAGTGTCAGTTTTTGCTGAAATTGCACACTGATCTACTGATTATTGTTCCTGCTTCTAACCTCACCTCTCTCTAATATTTACTCCATCTTGCTTCAGAAAATCATTTGAAAAATAAAAACCTGACCATATCAAGTCTGTCAGTGGTTCACCTCTGCTGCCAGATGAAATCTACACTCCTGCATGTGACTTCCTGCCTACTTGCATTGCACCCCGGTAAGTAGCATCCTATGCTCTCACCATGCTAAGTGGGCACAGTCTCTGAACACACTCTGCTCTTCCATTCTGGATCTCTGCACATTTCCCTTGCATGTGGTGTTATACACCTCTCATTTATCCACATAGCCTTCCTTGTTTGATTAGACAGCGTCTCTTCAAGAAAGCCTTTACTCACATCCCTCCCCTCCTTCCTTCCAGAGCACCTATGCTTACTTGCTCATTGTACTTATTACTCTTCTAAGTTTCTAATTGGCAGGTCTAATACCTTCATACCTTTTCCTCTGTTTCTTCTGCAACATGGGTAAGGAACTGCATGGTAGTTACCTCTCCAGTTCAACTTGAGGGCTTCTCATATGCATTAAGAGAAGTCTCTACACCCAGAAGTTCTACCTTTAGCCAGTAAAGGACCCAGGAACAAAGGATATTCATCAGTAATTCCAAGAGAGGTTAGTAATTCCCCCATGTTCATCAGCTTAGTTAGTTGGTCTTGAGGGGAAAATACAAATCTAGATATGAGTCACGGGGGACTGAGCATAACAGAGTGAGAGATTTGGAAATAATAGGATTCAAGTAAAACCTAAAGATATGAGTTAATATAATCAATAGAAGAAAAATGTAAACGGTTTTCTCAACCATAAGAGTTAGCTATGTTGATGCTCTCTTCTAGCTGGTTTGGTGCTTATGTAGGGCAATTCTGGGTGCTTACTTTCTAAGTTTCCGTATAGAAATGAATGAAAAGCACTCCTACCTGTATCCATCCCTATTCCTATCAGTAGAAAACACAAAACTTCCATTTTAATTTAGGACTCCTGACTCCCAGAACCCACAATCACAGCCCAAAGTGCAAAGGCTTCCAATCATTGTGAATCTGCTGGGTCAACTAGGCAAAGTAGCTTCTTCTACACTAAACCCATGTGATCAAACACCATCAGAGAAAATGATCCATCCATGCAAATAAAACAACAGCAAGCCAGGCGTGGTGGTGCATGCTTGTAATCTCAGTACTTGGGAGGCTGAGACCGGAGGATCCAGGTTCACGGCCAGCTTCAGCTACTTAGTGAGGCCCTCCACAACTTAGTGAGAACCTGTTTCAAAATAAAAGAATAAAACATAGGGCTGGGGGTGTAGCTTGAAGGTAGAATGCCCCTGGGTTCAATCCCTAGTACCGCAAAAAACAAAACAAAACAAAAAAAACCCACAAACAAAAAACAACAGCAAAAACAGCTTAGTCTTTGTAGGAGTTTGTTTCCAAAAGTGGCTGCCAAAGCTGGGCATGGTGGCACACACTTGTAATCCCAGTACTTGGGAGGCTGAGACCGGAGGATCCAGGTTCCTGGCCAGCCTCAGCTACTTAGTGAGGCATCTGCAACTTAGTGAGACCCTGTTTCAAAATAAAGAATAAAAAATAGGACTAGGGGTGTAGCTTGGAGGTAGAATGCCCCTGAGTTCAATCCCCAGTACTGCAAAAAAAAAAAAAAAAAAAGGTGGCTGCAAGAATATCTTCTTGTAACATGACTTTAATTAGCACTCATTCAACAAGGGGAGAGGGAAGTAAATTTTCTCCACTTACATGCAGGTAGACTCTTGACTACAAGGGAGGTGACGCTGCTGTCCAAGGTTTAGCCATAAAAGGTAGCACAACTTCTGCCTCATTCTCTTAGGAAGTTTGCTCTTGGAACCTCATCATATACCATAAGGAAGTCCAAGTAGGCCATGCCAGCCATATAAGTAAGGATCTGGAGCACAGATCCTTCAGCCCCCAGGCAATCTGCCCCAGCTGACATTTCTTGGAGCAGAGACAAGCTATCCATGCTGAGTCCTCCCTATAAATTTCAGATTTATAGGCAAATATATGACTGTAATTTTTTAATTCACTAGCTTTTGGAGTGGTTTGTTATGGAACAATCAATTACCAGAATAGATTCTGATCTAGTCAATAGATGAAAACGGAGAGTCCCATAACAAAAACCTCAACTATGGAGTCTGGTGACTGGGCAGGCGGTGGGAGAGAAGCTGGAAGAGCCTCAAAACCAGAGACTGAAAACCTAAAGGGCCAGGGAGGGAATCTGTGGAAGCCTGAAACGTTTTGGTAAAGGCTTAAAGGAAAGAGAATATAATAGAAAGCTCCTTTTTCAAGGGCTCCTTTTTCTCTGCAGTCCTCTTCTCAGATGAGATTATTTACCAGTGGCAAAAATCAAAGACTCAATCTTACTCTCCACACATGCACAGAAAAATAGGTCACGTGAACACACCATGACACAACAGCCTTCTGTAGTTAGGAAAGGGGCCCTCACCAGAACCCTGATGACGCTGGCACCCTGCATGTTTCTAGCTACCAGAATGGTGAAATAATAAAAATGATACAGGTTCCATTTGTTTGGGAGAGGAACACTTTCTCTCAGGATTCAACCACTATGTCATGAGGAAATCCAAGCAGTCCATGGAGATAAAAAAAAAAAAAAAAAAGCCCCCAACCCATAGTCTTAGCCAAGCTTTCAGTTTTTATAGCCAACACCAACTTGCCAATCATGTGAGTGCTCTGGCAAAAGTGGTCCTTCATCCTGCAGCTAAGGAGCCCCAGCTCATAGGATGTAGCATAGACAAGTGATTCTTACCAAATGAATGAACCCTGCCAAACTTGCAGATGTGTGAACTGAATGAATGACTGATGTCAGGATGTTTTAGTGGCCTGTTAAAGGCAAGAATAGGTGATAAAGGTATCATCTTCTTTATAAAGTTGTCCTCAAACTTCCAAGCATGGTTAAATGTTATTCCTTCCTGTATTCAAAGTATGTATTGTGAAACATTATCTTAGCACTTATTATAATCTACTAACTGTTCACTTTTCTGTCTCCTTGTAAATTCAAGAGCAGGGTTATACTTTTTGGGGGGGATACCACCTTCTCAAATATATTACTTTCCCCCCATTTTTTCTCCTTCTGCAACTTTGTTTAGACACATGAGAACTTCTCAGTATATATACTCCAACTCTCTCAGCTTCTCTTTCATATTTCCCCCTCTTTATCTCTCCATGAAACATTTTGAAAGATCTCTTTTTACCTAATTTCCCATTCCACTAAAAAATCTTTAGCTGAATCTAATCTATTTTTACCCATCTACTGAGTTTTAAATTTTGAATTTACATGTCATGTGTATTATTGTTTTCCATTACTAGAAGTTCAGTTTTTCCTCTTATATGTACCAGGTATTTTATTTAGCTTTTACTTCCCCAAATACCTTCAGGATTCTCTCTTTCTTACATCATAGTCATTTTGTTGTCTGAATCTGATAATTACTATATGCGAAATCTTTTCAAATGTGCATCTGTTCTTCTTTGTTTCTATTTGTCCTATTTGAGTTCCTTTCCCTGTAGGCTCAATGGTCACAAACTGCTAATTTTTTAATATACTTTTATTGGTTCATTGTAATTATATATCATAGTGCAGCTGAATATCATACAAATAAACAGGCCCACACAGGTCTTGGTGTGTCTCCCTTTAGGTTCCATCCTGCTACCCACCCTTCCCAGTGCATGGTGAGATTGGTAGTGATACTTTTATGTATGGACATAGCATTATTTGAATTGTTTTCTTCATTACGCCTTCTTTTTCCTCTCCCCATCTCCCTCCCCCAAGTCTCTTCTACTATTCCACTGGTCTCTTTCCTCATTTATCTGAAGTTCCTTTTGTTTCCTATTTTCTGTCTAGCTTCCACATATGAAAAAAAAAAAAGAACACATGAACTTTGTCTATCACACAGATTGGCTGTTCTCAATATAATACTCTCTAGTGCCATATATTTTCTTGAAAAATATATCATTTTGTTCTTCTTTATGGCTGAGTAAAATTACACAGTGTGTATATGCCACAGTTTCTTTTTCCATTGATCTTTTGACAGACACTTAGATAGGTTCCATAATTTGTCTATTGTGAATTGTGCAGCTTTAAATATAGATATGCATGTATCACTATAGTATTCTGACTTTAATTCTTTTGGATCTATACTGAGGAGTGGTATATCTGTATCATATGATAGTTCTATTCCTATCTTTTGAGGAATCTTCTTCCTTATCTCCATAGTGGTTGTACTAATTTGCAATCCCACTAATAGTGTTTAAGAGTTCCTATTTCCCCACATCCTCACCAGCATGTATTATTATTTGTATTCTTGATGAATGTCATTTTAACTAGAGCTAAATGGAATCTCAGGGTAGTTTGATTTGCATATCCCTGATTGCTAATGATGTTGAACATTTTTTCCATGTATTAATTGGCTATTTGTATTTCTTCTTTTGAGAAGTGTCTTATTCAGTACTAAAATGAGACATAAAAAGGAGATATCACCACAGACGACATGGAAATCCAAAGGATCATTAGAAACAATTTTGAAAACTTATACTCCAATGACTGGAAAACCTAGAAGAAATGGGCAACCTTCTAGATGCATACAACCTACCTAAATTGAACCAAGAGGACATAGAAAGCCAATAACAAGAAAAGAGAAATAGTAATGAAGAGCCTTCTAACAGTTCATCCTCATGGAAGAACTGATGAAAGAAACAGTTTAAATATGTATGTATGACCTTCCAACTAAGATATATATATATATTACCCTTCCAACCAAGAAAAGCCCAGAACTAGATAGATTCCCAGCTGAATTCTACAAGACCTTTAAAGAAGAACTAAATACAATACTCCTCAAATTAATCTATGATATAAAAAAGATTAAATACTTCCAAACTCATTCTAAGCAGCCAGTATCACCTTGATACCAAAACTGAATAAAGCCTCAAGAAAAGAAAATTATTGACCAATATCCTTGATCAACATAGATACAAATATACTTAATAAAATACTAGCAATATACATCCAAAGCCATATAAACTGATACTGTTTATGAACCAGTGTTCATTAGCAGGTTCAGCATAATTCCTCAGGACAAAAACATTGTACCACTGCAATGGCTCCCCCACTCATGATGTTTTGGCCTGATTATTTCTGTAATTAATGTACTGATAAAAAGAAGTTCCAAATTTAGATGTAATTCAATTTATCTAATTTTCCTGTCAGAGTTCTTTTTTTCTTTTTTGCCTTTAAGAATTTTTTCCTTTCTATATTTTTACAGCACTTTTTGTTTTCATCAGGAGAGTTGTTCGGAGACTAATCATCCTGGTTATTTGCGCCTGTCATTTATACTCCTGTATCCTCACATTTAGGACAATGCTGGCACATGTAGGGACTCACTTATGTCTTAGCTGTCTGGTGAATCAAGAGCAGCCCCTCTTCCTCTCATTCCCTCCTTCCTCCATCATTCCTGACATCCCCCTACCCACCCCTTGTGCCCTCATTAAAGCTCTGTTACATTTTTGCACTTGTATTCCCTCCATTTCCCCACTTGAACTGGACTTTCTCCCTGAGTACACTATTTCCATCATCACCTCTGATGGAAAAGTTCTTTCCTAGTCTGGGATTGGCACTTTTTCATTTCCTGACTGCTTCAGGATCACTTGCTCTTCTTCATCCATCATCTACTGCTTACCTGCAGTTTATGCTATCCTCTTAGAACATTTCTTTTCTGATTACATTACTGTCATATGTGGGCTTCCATTTCTACCTTCACAGTTCTTGAGAGTTTAAGCATTTTGTTCAAAATTTCTATGCCAGCTCAACTCCCAATGTGATATAATATTATAGCATAGTGTTTGAGAGCACAAGTTGGAAAACTCAAGTTCAAGTTATTAACATGTAACTCTGGGAGGCAACCTGGTATTCCAGTGCTTCTATTTCCTCATCTGTAAAGTGGAAATAATAATATTAGTGCCGCACAGCATTATAAGAATTATATGAAATAATACATATAAAACACTTAGAACAGTATCTGCCACATAGTAAGTACTCAATAAATTTTAACTATTATCATCACTATGCTTTTACCTCATCCTAAAAAAATCTTCCTTCTTCTTCCTTCTGTGTGTTTATGATTCATACAACATGCAAGCCTCAGAACTGCTCAAAAATCTGTTCACCTCTATAAATTCCCTAGCCTATGATCTACCGTGGCTTTCCTGAGGATTACTTCAATCTTTCTCAAGATCTAGCTCTTCATTTCAGCTAGTGCTCATTTATCTCATCCAGAAATTGAACCCATCTGTAAAAACTTACTTCAGAACTTCTCTATACTCATAGCCACACTCTCCTTCATCTCTGGGGAAGCAATATCTATGTTTTTTAGACTAGTTCAGTTTTAACTTCTACCCATTCTGCTCTCTGTCTCTCTGTCTCTGTCTCTCTCTCTCTCTCTCTCTCTCTCTCTCTCTCTCTCTCTCTCTCTCTCTCTCTCTCTCTCTCTTCAGTCTTTATCTTCAGTATCTACCTCCACTGGAAAACTCCAACCTCTGAAGTCAACCAAGGCTTACTTATCCTAAAGTAAACTTTCCATTTCCCACTCCCACCTGCTTAATGGCTGAGTTGATCTCATCTCTTCTGCTACTATTATACCTCTTCTAATCCTGAAAGAGTAGACTCCACTCTCATGCCCTTATTACCCACTTCCTAATGTTTCATTGTTTGCTTCCACAAATCTGACTTTACCACACTTCTAAAAGTTGCTATTCAAAAGCAACAATTGGACTGCCACACCAAAAAAAACAAAGAGAGAAAGAAAAAAAGAAAGCCTCCTATAGAACTTTTCCTATAACTGTTTACAGCATGAAATATATTTACCACCCACTTGAATTCTTCCTTCTTAATTAGCTTTCACATAATTATCCTGTATTTTTTCTTAAAGCCAGTGGTAGAGGGATAGAAAACAAATACGGTGGTAATCAACAGTCTATGTTCAAGCACTAGCCTCACAACCTAACAATCTTAAATAAGATAGTGCTCCAATTTCCTTACCAGTAAAATGAGGATAATACTTATCTCGCTTTGCTCACTAGTTTGTAACATGAATGAATAAAAATAGTGGATCTGAAATGCCATAAAAGATATAACATATACTAAATACACTTTGATATGATACAACTTTGATAACTTGGAAACAAAGAGGATGCCAAAAAGTATATTAAAAGACTCTTGCTATCAAGTCAGCTATGAAGTCCTAAAGAACCCAAAGCTTTGTGTCTGACCTAGCAAGTTTTTCATGATTAAAAGGTTTCAAAGTGTCTTCATCAAGGCAGCACCATCCCCATGAAGGGCTCTTACAAGTTAAAAGATTTCACCTAAAAAAAAAAAACAGTAACTTACCTATACTCACTTATAAATGAAAAAAAAATGATTACATTGGGGTACTTTCATGTTGACAATATAGGAGGGAATCAAAATATTAATCATGTATCTTCATTTACACAAGCATGCAAATTTAATTGGTCCAATTATAAGTAGGAAGTATTACCAGTTCTTGGGGAGGGTGCCCTAGCGATTTCTAGGGAGCAAGGCTTCTTTGTAACAGCTGTGTCCATGAGATCACATAGAAAGTTCTCATTTTCTGAAGGAAATGTATCCTGAGAAGCAGATGGTACAATTTCCATAGTGTAGTTCCTCTTCTTTGGATAGGACTCCTGAAAATGAGAAAACATAAAAAGGGCTTTGTAATAAAGACACAGCCTTGTTTGATTTATGAAAAACAGAAAAGATAATCAGGTCTATAGGTTCTTCCAAAAGTGACTGGGAGCTGATGATTCATCTGTTTGGATAAGTTATACAATTGTGTAATTCATTATCACCAGTGATATTTTTAGAAGAGATCTTATAATTTGGTTTCCCTGAATTTGTTACTGAACTAGTAAAGGTCTTTCCCTCTTTTTGTAATATATGTCTATTTTCTAGTTATGGTATAAACTGCTGTTGATTAATCAATAGTCATTCCAAGAATCTTCCCTTTGCCTGCCTCCTAGAGTTAGCCATATGATACAACTTTAACCAGTTAGCTATAAATAGAAGTTTGCTGAAAAGCTTTTAGAAAAATACTTTCACCCACAGAAGAAGCTTACAAGGAGACATGTTCAGAGGTTAGGTTTTTCTCTGTGGATACAGTTTTGATTTCTGGAGCTGGGGCAAGCATTTTGTGATCATAAGGCCAAAATAATAAGGTAAGAAGCTAAGAACAGCAACTTTAAGATTAAAATAGCCTTAGCACCTTGAAGATGTCATTAAGCTGCTTGAATAAACCCAGAACCGGTTTCTCTAGGCTTCTTAAGTACTTAATAGCGTTGCTGTAATTTGAACCATTGCTATTTGGGTTTTCTTCATTTAGAGTTGAAAATAGTACCATCCAACACACTAGAATTTTTTCTTTGTTAATACTGTTAACTAATATATTAAGGATATCTTTTTCAGGTTAGGATAAAATTTAGGCCGAATTCAATATTACTGATTCTTCAGTACATTCTAAAAATTAGAAATCATTTCATTTTGTAAGATCTTAATTTATTTATGTTTTTATTGATGCATTGTAATTTTACATCATAATGAGGTTCAGAATGACAGAAACATACATGCACGCAGCACTTGGTGTGTTTCCCTTCCCTCTCCCCCTCTCCATACATATTATTGAGCCTGGTATTAATAACTTTATATATGTACATAGCATTATTTGAACTGTCTCCTTAATGGAGTCTCCTCCTCACCATCCCCAATCCCCTATCACTAGTCTACTGCTATCCCTCCTCATTTATCTGAAATGCCATTTGTTTCCCAGTTTGTTCCTAGCTTCCACATATAATAGGAAACATACCATCCTTCACTTTCTGAAACTGGATAATATCACTTAGCATAATATCCTGCAGTTCCATCCATTTTCCTATGAATGACATAATTGTGTTCTTCTTTATGACTGAGTAAAATCCCATTGTGCACATACAAAACAGGTTTGTAATCCATTCATCTGTTGACAGACACCTAGGTGGGTTCCATAATTTGGCTACTATGAACTGTGCTGCTATAAACATGTGGTATCAATTGGTCACCAAATATTTATTGGGCATTATATATATTTATATACATATATGACTGTGCAAAGTACTAAAGATTTTTAAAAACTAATCAGACATAATCCTTGCTCTCAGGAAGTTCATAGTTTACTGAAGAAAATAGATTATCTGCATGAAGAATTTCAAAATTAATCATGATTTAGCTTTTATATTTGTTATCTTATAAACTATACTTTGCTATAAAAACAACTCATATTTTCAAAAAAATCTCTGCAGATATATTTAAAGGTTGATAAAGATTTAGTTTGAGCTCCTACTTTTTCTATAATGATATTTACAGTGGTGTAGAACTCAAGGTCAGTGTAATTGCTTTCAGAGAAAACCAGACCCTCACACATCAAAGAGTCAATTATGTTCACTCTACTCTATTGAAAGCAGGAAATTGGGAGTAATTTATTTTTAACAACAAAGGGTGACAAAGTAGAAAGCATCCAGGGGAAAGCAATCAGGATGGTATATGATTTAAAAACCATGTCAGGCAAGAAATGATGAAAGGGACGACAGTGTTCTATCCAGAGAAGCTTCAAAACCATATAATAGTTTTCTCAACATGTTTGAAAGGCTCTCCCTCAAGAGCAACCCCATAAATGGGAGGGAAGGGCAGAAGTTGCTGCAGTGGATTTATTCTAAAGCTTTTAAAGTCAAAACTAAGACTAATGTTTATAAATCAAGGAGGGTAAATTTGGATAAATACCAAAAGTGATATATTTTTATGAATTAATAATATTGCTTATCTTTTAAAATAAAAATGCACTGAGAAATAATTTACTAATAAATAGCACTAGAAAGCAATATAAAGAACTCTCATTACTGGAAATATTCTGGTAGAATTATCTATGGATAAAGTTATGGATGAAAAATACTATACAATGTTTATGACTGTTGAAGGTTGGAATTTGCTTTACACACCATTCTATCCCCATAATCTAATACAGACCATTTCACATAGTAGGTACCCAATAAATATTTGTCAACTCTACAGACTAAATATCTTTTAAGAAAATCTAACTACCAGTTATGTAAATGAGTATGCCTTGTACATACATAAATAAATTTGCCTGTTAGTTTGGCTGTTAATCTTTACTGCTTCTAAAAGTAAAAAACTGTGGCACATGCCTTCAATCCCAGCTATTCAGGAGGATGAGGTGGAAGACCAGGCTGGCAACATAGTGAGACCTCATCTCAAGAAAAAAAAAGAGTGAAAAATTGAAATTATAACAATAAAATTATAAAGAATCTATGAAAAAAAAAGAGTCTCCAGCCAAAACCCCAATTCGTCCTAAATTAAATTCATCAGAACAACCCTTGGTATTGATAAAGTTGAAATTTTACCATACTTATGATGAATAACAAGGATTTTGAAATCTTTGAAAACTATTTTGAAATTTAACCAAATATGATGGTTTGCTTTCTCCCTTTAAAAACGGCTATACATTTGTTAGAGAAAGTTAGAAAACATAGAGAAAAATATATCAAATGAAAATCCACCATGCTGAGATAACTAATGGCAACTAATAGCTATGAATTTTCCTTGCAGAGTGTGTGCCTCTGTAAACATGTATATGCAAAGAGAAAAAAAATATTTTAAACATCAATGAAGTGCTCCCTCTTCTGCTTTCAAAAGAAATGTCATAATTCCTCGTTGGAAGAGAAGTTTTATAGAAGGAGGCTTCCTTATGGAAGGTGACCCCCTCCTCACCCCCAGAGAAGAAGATATAAGATAAAATTTCAAAAAGTTTGCTGTATATACCAATACATGATTAATATATAACTCTTCACAGAACAGTACTTTTAAATTCCTTAAATAACACACACACACACACACACACACACACACACACACACTCTTATATATAATTACAAAGAAACAAAAGTAAAATGGGGTTAAGATATTTATAAAAATAGTTTAATACAATGATAGATGTTCTTCATTAATGCTAAATAAATATTCTTCATTAATAACTGAATAACAGGTAATGACAAGTCTAATTTCCATATAGTGTTTAATATAAACTACATTTTGAAATATTTTTAATAACTGGAATATGCTTTAAAAATATCTGTCATCTTTGATGGTGATAATGTTACAAGTCAAATAGTACTGTGAGATTTCAAATTTTTTGCCTATGTTCACAATTGAAAAAATACTGTTTTACTTAATGGTTAATGAAAATAAAGATTTTTTTAAAGGACACCAGGAATTCTACCACTAATCCTTTGGTGGTCTATAGGCCTATGTTATAGTAGGCAAACATGGAAAGGTAGCAGAATTAGTGATGGAAAATAAGAAAGCAACTTAAGTTCTTTTTTAAAAAAAATATTATTCCTTTAGAATGAACAAGTAAAAATCATGCATCTTTATGGTAAACAACATGATGTTTAATATATGTATACACTGTGAAATGGCTAAACCACACCATTTAACACAAAAATTACCTCATATACTTATTTTTGTGGTGAAAGTACTTAAAATCTATTTTCTTATCAATTTTCAAATACAAAATATATTATTAATTATAATCACCATGACATACAATAGATCTCATAAACTTACTCCTCCTTTCTAACTCAAATTTTGTGTCCTTTGACCACATAATGTCCTCCAGGTTCATCTGTGTTGTCATTGATGATGGGAATGCCACATATTAGGGACATCAAATTTTCACTTTTTGTGACTGACTAATCTCACTTAACATATGTTCTCCAGTTCTCTGCAAATGTTCTTCCAGAAAAATAGTGTTCTTCCATTTCCCTGCAAATGACATAATTTTGTTCTTCTTTATGCCTGGGGAAAATTCCATTTTATACATATTCCATAGTTTTGTAATTCATTCATCTGCTAATAGATATCTTGGCTAGTTCCATAGTTTGACAATTGTGATTTGTGCATCTATAAACATAGATATGCATGCATTAATTTGGTAGTTTAGTTTCCATTCTTTTGTGTATATACCCAGGGATGGTATTGCTGGGTCAATAGTAGGTTCCCATTCTTCTGAGGATCCTCAACATTGTTTTCCAAAGTGGTTCTATTAATTTGCAATCCCACCAAAATGTATTAGAGTTTCTATTTCTTCACATCCTTCACCATCATTTATTGTTTGTATTTTTAATGATTGCCACTCTAATTGGAGCTAGGTGAAATTTCAGGGTAGTTTTGATTCACATCTCTCTGATTGCTAATGATGTTCAGCATTTTTTTCATACATTTATTTGCTATTTGTATTTCTTCTTTTGTGAAATGTCTATTTAGTTCATGTGCCCATTTTTTATTGGGTTACTTGTTTTTCTGGTGGTGAGTTTCTTGAATTCTCTGTATATCTAGATATAAGTCCTCTATCAGAAATACCTGGTAAAAATCTCCCACTCTGTCAGCTCTCTGTTGAAGTTCTTGATAGTTTCCTCTGCTGCACAGAAGCTCTTTAGTTTAATGCAATCCCATGTACTGATCCTCATTTTAATGTCCTGTGCCTTTGGGGTCTTGTTGAGGAAGTTTAATACAACTGCCTATCAGTTCTAAAAGTCCTTGGTTGAGTTTATTGGGTCTTCTAAGTATAATATTATACCATCTGCAAATAGAGATAGCTTCCGTTCTTCCTTTCTTATTTATAGTCTTTTGATTTCCTTCTCTTGCTTATTGCTCTGGCTAGAGTCTCAAGTACTACATTGAAAAGGAGTGGTAATAGTGGACATCCTTATCTTGTTCCTGTTTTTAAGAGTAACTCTCATAGTTTTCCCCCATTCAATATAATGTTGGCTGTGGGCCTATTGTATATTGTCTTTATGATGTTGGGATATGTTTTGTCTATTCAAATTCTCTGCAGTGTTTTTATCATGAATGGGTGTTGGCTTTTTTGGAATGCCTTTTCAGCACCTATTGAAATGATCATGTGATTTTTGTCCTTAGTTCTGTTTATTAGGTGAATTGCATTGTTTTTTGTATGTTGAACCAGCCTTGCCTCCCTGGGATGAACCCGACATAATCATGCTGTATAATTTTCTTGATGTGGTTTTGAACGTGCATTGCTAGTATTTTGTTTGGAAGTTTTGTGTCTAAGTCCACCAATGATTTTGGCCTATAGTTGTCTTTTCTTGAGTGTCTTTATTTGGTTTTGGTATTAACATGATGTTGGCTTCATAGAATGTATTTGGAAGAGTTTCATTTCTTTTATTTCATGGAATAGATTGAGAATTATTGGGATTAGCTCTTCTATAAAGGTTTTATGAAATTTGCCTGGGAAATCATATAGACCTGGGCTTTTCTTTGATAGTAAGCTTTTCTTTAATGTCTGTAGTAATATCACATTTTTCATATCTTATTTTATCAACTTAGGTTGATTCTCTCGTTTTGTCAGGTTGGCTAATGGTTTATCTTTCTTGTTTTGTTTTGTTTTGTTTGTATCTTTGTATTCTCTACTTCACTATTTCTACTCTGATTTTAATGATTTCCTATATTCTACTGGCTTTGGGATTAGACTATTCCTATTTTTCAAGGATTTTGAGGTGCATAATTAGGTTATTTATTTGGTGATTTTCTATTCTTATGTGAGCACTCAGTGCTATGAATTTTCCTGTTAATATTGCTTTCAAAGTGTCCCGGAGATTTTGATATCTTGTGTTTCTATTTTTTTGTTTGTTTGTTTCTAGGAACTTCTTAATTTCTCCCCTTATTTCTTCTATGACCCATTCCTCATTCATACATGTGGTTCATGGAGTTCAGTTTCCATGTGCTTATGAAGTTTCCCTGGGTCCTCTTATAGTTTATTTCTAGTTTCATTCTATTGTGGTCTGAAAAGATTCAAGGGGTTATGTCACATTTTTTTAATTTGCTACTGCTTGCTTTGTGGCCCAGAATATGGTCTGGTTTGGAGAAGGTTCCATTAACAGCTGAGAAATATGTGACTTCAGCTGTAGTTGGGTGGAATATTCCATACGTGTCTAGTAGGTCCATTTGGTTTATGGTGCTCCTTAGGTCTGAGACATCTTTACTTATTGTTTGTCCAGAAGTTCAATCTAGTAGTATGAGAAGAGTGTTGAAGTATCCCAGTATTATTGTATTGGGATCAGTGTGTGACAATGTCATAAAGAATACATGGTCACACCTATGTTTGGGCCATAAATGTTGACTATCATTATATCCTCTTGTTGAATTGTTCTTCTTACCAGTAAAAAATGACCTGCTTTGTGTCCTCTGATAGGTTTAATCTATTTTGCCTGATATCAGAGTTGTTACTCCTCCTCGTCTTTGAGTTTCATACACACATATTGCCTTGCTCCAGCCCTTTACCTTTAATTTGTGAGATTCTTTACTTGTAAGGTGCATTTCTTGAAGACAGCATATACATGGACTATAATTTTTAATCCATTTTTCCACCTTATATCTTTTGATTGGGAAGTTGAGGCCATTGATACTCAGTGTGATTATTGTGAGATGATTTTTAATTCCTAACATTTTGAGTTGTAACTTCTGTTTGAGGTAGTGTTTGTTCTTCTTTGCTTAGTGATTTGTTTGATAGAAATCACTATTTCTCTGATTCTGACATTCGCTTATTATTTCTTCTTTGTTTACAGACCCAGTGTTTTGGTCTACAGTGAGTAAGAATCTGGTCCTTTGTCTTTCTTACCCCATGCGGGGGCTGAGTGCTGCTGGGGATATCCCATTGCAAGCATGGGACTCCGTGTTCTCCAAAGAGAAGGCTGGGATGATCTGTAGCTTTCAGACCTGATGTAATCCTCAGAGTTCCATGTGCAGTGTGTAGCCACAGTCAGCTTGTGTCCTCACATTCTCTTTTTTTTGGGGGGAAGGGGGCTTTTCAGTTACCCCATGAAGGTGCTGCACTCATTTCTGCTGCCTGGCACGTGGCAGATCAGGGGTTGGGATGGGCCAGGACATGGATGTGTCCTTCCTTCTCCCTCCTGTTGTCGTGAGGCTGTGTGATTCTGTGGCTGGTGATCTCCATGTCTGTACAGTAGGTCTTAGGTTGTTGATTATAAGATTTTTTGGTTCTTCCAAAGGTTCCTGCCAGTCCACAGACCCAGCCCACCAACCCAGTACACAGCTATTGTTCTTGTGTCTCTAGTTGGTTGCTTTTTTTCCTCCTTTTTTTGCCTGGGTGTTTAAAGGTGGCTTTGTGGGTATTATTGAGTTTCTTTGTCTTTAGTTTCCACATCCCATGAGGGTAATATGGGATGTGCAGTGCTGCTCAGTTCAGAGCCTCCTCAGGATGAGTTAGAGATAAACTCATCCAGGAATTCTTACTGCATCACCAGATACCATCTTTCTTCTGTCAAAGTACCTAAGTAATTAAATAGAAGTATCTAAGTGATTCTAAGTCATTAAATAGAATGTTTAATGCTTCAGTAGACAATTGAGCTACAAAATGTGGTATAATGAGCCAGGTATGGTGGTGCACACCTGTAATTCCAGTACTTGGGAGGCTGAGACAGGAGGATCATAGGTTTAAGGACAGCCTCAGCAAGTAGTGAGACTCTCATGAATCTAGAGAGATCTTGTCTCAAAATAAAAATTTAAAAATAGGGCTGAGGATGCAGCTTGGAGGTTGAATGCCCACAGGTTCAATCCCCAGTACCCCCCACACACACACACACAATTGGTATTGATATAAGGGTATGTGGACTAGCAGTATCATGAAAAAGAATTGGGAGCTACAGATGTCAGTGTGAGTCAGAAAGTAATATATGAGTTAAAGACGTTAATGTGACATTGGTTGATTTAATACAAGTATGATATTTAAACTAGAGAAAATGCCAAGCCTCCTCTCTTCTGAGATAATTAGTATTGGGATTGATCTGATTTGGTAATTTCATAAAAGATACACTAACTAGATTGTGTTGACTGTCCTTTAGTAAGGCAGTGCAAGATTTTATTCATCCAGGGGACTAAGGGAGGCTTTTCACTTTGACTTATGAAAGACATAATTAGCAACAATCAGAAACCCAGGTATGAGCGCAATTGCTTTACAAAAGTACCAATGATGTGGATTTTAAAATCAGAAATAAGGTGATCTCGAAGTTTTTCTAAACAACCTTGAAAAGGCATCTCTGTGAATTTGCTTAGCTCTGGTCTTAGCCACATGGGGAAGATGAAGCTATTTAGGCAACACTGCACAAAGGCCACAGCTGCTGCAACTGGCTTGGTGCTGGGGCAAACACGACAAGGGGCAAATACCAGGGGGACCCTTTTCTCTGGACATGGGTGAGGAAAATAGGAGCATTAAACCCATGCCATGTAAGGAAAGATTGAAGAAGAAAGGGTGTAGAGAAACATGTTTCATAAGTGTTTTGAAAGATAGAAGACAGATTAGAATTGTTCCTTCTCCAAGGGGGCAATCATAGGGAAGATGAAGGGATGGTTAATGAGAAGAGAGATTTCAGCTCCACATGAGATTTCTAACAACTATAGCATCCTTGGATAAAACTGGTTGCTTAGTAAGTAGCACCTTCTACCTGTGGAATCTTCAAGACTGACTGACACAAGTTTGCTCTTGAGTATAGAAGGTAATGGTTTGAATTAGGTGAGTTTTAAGATAGCCAAGAGAAGTAGTATGTTAGTACCATGACACGTGCTAACTACTGCTTCCTGAATTCATTTTCTGATAATGGGGAAAGTAACACTAACACTAGAGAGTGTGGGTTTATAGATCTTTCAAAGTTAGAGATGACTCCCAAATCCAAATGACTCAAAGTAGATAAAAGCTTTGGGAAATGGTCTGACTTCTCTGACATGTTCCCACAATATCAAGAAAAAGTATCCTCAAAAGATTTACAATAACATTCAAGTCATGAACATCACAGCATAAAAAAATGGGATAATAAGAAAAGTAACTTTTTTAAAAAAGAGAGAGAGAGGGAGTGAGAGACTTTGGGTGGGAGAAAAGAATGAATGACAGCAGGGCAACCCCAGGGAAAAGGAACCTTGATTACAGTGGTTGGCAGAATAATAGCTTCCCTAACAAGTAGTTCATTTTCTAATCCTGCAACCTGTAAAACAAAACAAAACAAAAAACAGAACTGCAAAAAAGGACTTTACAGATCTAAAGATCTTGAGAGGATATCATCCTGGATTACCGAAGCAGCCCAATGTAATCAGAAAGGTCCTTATAAATAGAAGATGAAGTAAAGAAAGTGTCAGACTTGTGCAAGGTGCTAGCTTTGAATTTGGCAATCAGCCATGAACCAAGAAATGCAAGCATCTCAGAGAAGCTGAAAAAAGGTAAGAAAACAGATGCTCCCTGAGAGTCTCCAGGCAGGATGATAGGCTTGTTTTGGTTTTAGCCTGGTTGGGCCCATTTTGGACTTCAGGAACTTCAAAACAATGAACCTGTGTTGTTAAGCTACTACATTTGTGGCAAGCTGTTACAGTACCAACAGGAAATTCACACAATAACACACCAGCAGAAAACATCACAAAGGGAAGCACAGGCTGAGAGAGGGACATAAAGTTGGACTCCAATGGAAAAATACACCTCATTATTTTGTAATATGACTCAATATTTTAAAGATGGTTATTCTTTCTCAATATTAAATTTAACGCAGTACTCTTTCACTAGTGTTTCCCTCCTACTCCATCTTGAATCTTGACAAGTAATCCTAAAGTATATTTTGAAAAATAAATGTCTGACAATAGTCAGGTAACAATTTGAAAAGAGAAAAGTAATGGAGGGGATGGAGATCAGTTCTTATCAGATATTTAAATAAATATAAATGGTTCTGGTACAATAATTGAAAAGCTATAGAATAGAAACAATACATAAAGAGAAAGAGACCTCCAATGTTTGCAGAGATGTATTTGTTATAAAGTTGGTAATTCAAATAATTGGAAAACAAATGTTTTCAGTGAGGCAACTTACTAGTCATTAGAAAGAAATAATAAACAAACCTGAATTACTACTATATTCTTTATTTCAAAATTAATTCCAGGTAAAGATTTAGATAATAAGTAAAGATACGTTACATTAACCTTGAAATAAAGTTGACCTTTGACAAAAAGATATAACCAGACACACAGCCAGAGCTAAGAAGAGACTGATAAATCTGAATACATACAAATATTAAATTTCTATAAAGTCACAAAATATAAAAATCAAGTGACAAATGAAAAATTTGGTAAAATTCTTCAACAAATATCATAGAACTAACATCTTTAACACACACACACAACACACACACACATATATATGAGAATTATAAATTGAGATAAAAGAAATCATCAATCTAACAAAAGAAAATTAGCAAAGGCAAGGAGCTATTCATGAAAAACAGAATTTTTTTTTTTTTCAGTACCGGGGATTGAATACAGGGGCATTCTACCTCCAAGCTATACCCCCAGCCCTATTTTTTATTCTTTATTTTGAAACAGGGTCTCACTAAGTTGCAGAGTGCCTCACTAGGTAGCTGAGGCTGACCACCGCGAACCCGGATCCTCCAGTCTTAGCCTCCCAAATGCTGGGATAACAAGTGTGTGCCACCATGCCCGGCTAGAATTTTTTTTTTATTAGAAAAGATGCTTCTTTATGGCTGAGTAAAATTCCATAGTGTGTGTATACCATAGTTGTTTATCCATTCATCTGTTGCTTCTATAATTTAGCTATTGTTAATTGTGCTGCTATAAACATGGATATGCATGCATCATTATTATAGTATTCCTTGTTTGTTTGTTTGTTTGTGTTTGTGGTACTGGGGCTTGAATCCAGAGACATTCTACCTCCAGCTATACCACCAGCCCTATTTGATTTTTACTTAGAAACAGGGTTTCACTGCCGGGCGTGGTGGCGCACGCTTGTAATCCCAGCATTCGGGAGGCTGAGACTGGAGGATCCGGGTTCCCGGCCAGCCTCAGCTACCTAGTGAGGAACTCCGCAACTTAGTGAGACTCGGTTTCAAAATAAATAATAAAAAAAAATAGGGCTGGGGGTGTAGCTCGGAGGTAGAACACCCCTGAGTTCAATCCCCAGTACCGCAAAAAAAAAAAAAAAGAAACAGGGTTTCACTAAGTTGCTGAGGGCCTCACTAAGTTTTTGAAGCTAGCCTCAAACCTGTGATACTCCTGTCTCAGCCTAAAAAATACTGGGATTAGTGGCATGTGCCACCATACCCAGCATCACTATAGTACTATAACTTTAGTTATTTTGGAAAGATACCAAAGAGTGGTATGGCTGGGTTATAATTCCTAGTCTTTTGAGGAAACTCCAAACTGATCTCCACAGTGGTTGTACTAATTCGCAATCCCACCAATAGTGTATAACAGTTCCTATTTTCCCATTTCCTCACCAGTGTTTACTATTGTTCATATTCTTGATGATTGCCATTGTAACGAAAGTCAGATGAAATCTCAGTGAAGTTTTGATTTGAATTTCCCTGATTGTTAATGATGCTGAACATTTTTTCATATACCTGTTGGTCATTTGTATTTCTTTTGAGAAGAGTTGTATGTTTTCCTTTATATGTGAAAGATAGAAAATAGAAAAGAAAAGGGACTTGAGATAAGTGTGAAGATAGATAAGTAGAATAGTGGAAGGGGATTGGGGAGGTGGTGAGAGGGAAGAAACATCTGAGGAAAAAAACAGTTCACATAATGCTATGTCCATATGTGAGTGTTTCCCTATCAACCTCACTGACTTATACAGAGAAGCAGGAAAGAGGGGGAAGTGGGGTAGAATCTGGAGATAAAGACACCAAGTGATGCATGAATGTATATATGTATATATGTATTTGTAACACCTTGAATCTCACTGCAATGTACCAATAAAAGTATAAAAAAGAAAGGATACTTTACTCTATTGATAACTATATTTAAAATGACATATCATTTTTGATAAATATTGTTACAGATAATATACAATGTTAATGAGGGTTTTAAAAAATGGGCACTTTTACATGCCATTGGTCAAAATGTAAATTGACATAAACCTTTTTAAACTAATCTATAAATCACAAGATAGAGTGGACTTTAGGAATTTTGCCACATTGTAATTTTTCCTTTACCTGGGAACAGATAGGATTGATAAAATTCCATTATTATTTCTAGAGCATGAGAATAAAATTCAGCATTTATATGCATTACATAATTATTATTCTCACTAAAAAAAGTTACTTACATTTTCTACTGTGTACATTTCCATTAAACAATGAAATGAAGGTGTGGGGTTGGAAGGAAGCCTATCTCTTAGTGTCATGAATGAGAAAAGCTGTAATCAGATCTAACCAATATCAATGATTTCAGTTGTAAGTGAGTATTGGGATAAAATCCTCACTTCAGAAGAAGTTATCCAGTATTACCCATGAAGTTTGATTCTTTGCTTAACCTTGTCAGTCACTTCAAAATTAGAGATGCCAATTAAACTTACATATGTGTGTGTGTGGTACTGAGGATTGAACCCAGGGGCATTCTACCTCTGAGCTACACCCCAGCCCTATTTTATTTTTTGTTTTGAAATGGTTTGTTAGGTTGCTGAGAGTCTTGCTACACTGCTGAGTGTGGCCTTGGACCTGTGATACTCCTATTTCCTTAGTACTAGGGTTACAGCTGTGTATCACCATGCCCAGTTTCAAGTAAACATTTAAAACCAAAGCAGAAATCTCACCAGCAAAGAGCTGAGAAACCGGGTTGGATTCTACCTAAAAATGTTATTTTAGGTATGTTATGGGTTGAACTGTATCAATCCAAAATTCATGTGTCAAAATTCTAACCCCAGCAACTCAGAATGTGTTTTTAATTGGAAATAGGGTCATTGCAGATGTAACTTGTTAAATTAAAATGAATTTATTAATGTGGTCTTGTCTTGGTTGACATTCTAACTGCTATATTCCAAAACAATTGACCACACAACTTAGAGGAAGGAATATTTATTTGCTGATAGCTTTTGAGATTTCAGAATTTCAGTCCATGTCAGGTCAGGTCTGTGGAGCTCAGGGCATGACCGTGGGAAGCAGAGAGGGAGAGAGCAAGGGCTCTGCGCTCATATCACACAGGCCAGAAACAAGAGAGGGAACAAGGGTAGGAGGAGCCTTATATAATCCCCAAGGCCATTCCCAAGAACCTCTCCATGGCAGTCAAATCCACCTCCAACTTGGCTGCCTGGTTTCCATTAGGGCAATGACTGCTGTCCTTGTCTTAAAAATTTAGAAAAATATATATATAAAGGGAGAACACTGCCTCAAACCAAGGAATTCCAAAGATTGCCAGAAAACCAGAAGCTTGGGATAGGCATGGAACAGATCATCTCTCATAGCCCTCAGAAGGAGCCAATGTTGCCTGACACCTAGATTTCCAGCTTCTGGCCTGCAGAACTGCAAGATAATAAATTTCTATTGTTTGGGCTCACAGTGTTCATAGCACTACATAACTAATATAGGGTTTTAAAAAACAAAAGGAGGACAAATGTGTAATGTGCATTCATATTTGTACAAAAATTAAAAAGAAATAGTGGGAAAATATTCAGCTAATCTATTTTAGTGTTTTAAAATCTTTACTCCCTGGTAAAAATTAATACCTAGTTACTATCCTGATAAAGGGAATTATCAAACATTCTTGATAAAAATTCTCAAAAGTGTGATAGCTATCAAAATTTTAAATCCATTTATCCTATGGCTCCCAAATTCTACTGGAAATAGAATTATTTTCTACAAACTCATAAATACAAATAGAAATGTACTTAAAAGGATATGTGCTGAATCACTTTTCATAATTAAAGAACTAGAAATTATTTTAAGTCTATGTTTAAAATATTATTTAATAAATATTATTCATATAAATAGACAATATAATGCAGAGGTCCAGGGACTTTAAATTTCATAAAATCTACTTGGAGCACTTGAAAATAATGTATATTTGTGATTCTCTCTCAAATTCTTGCTAAGTAGTATCTCTAATGGTGAGCCTGGAGTCACTTACATCATTTTGTTTCAACTGTTTGATGAAATATACTTGAAAAACACTAGAGTAACAGTTAAAGAGTCTGAGCCTAGATTTCAGAATCCCAGGTCTGCCTTTTTTAACAAAGTTGCCTTGGCAAAGTCTCACAGTTTCCTTATCTGAAAATGAGAATACTAATAGTATCTACTTCAAAGTTTTGCTGTTATTTGTAAATGAAATAATACAATAGATAATTACTTTGAATTAAAGTGAAATACATTGCATGAGTGCTTAGGGTAGTACTGAAATGCCTGAATGTAAACTAAATGTAGCTATTATTATTCAGTCATTTAAAAATGATATGTACATATGCCAACATGTTGAGCTAAAACAAATAATGGAGATAAAAATATATAATGTATGTTCACATTTGTGAAAGAAGTTATACTCATTGTATCAGCATATAATATTTCTAAGAAGGAATTATTAGAAATCTCTAATGGTTAACATTGGGAATGAGATCATATTCTCTTTTGTTTTATCTTTTTAAAAACTATATGTCTGCTACTTTCAGAGGAAAAAAAAGTATGTGAGTCTAAATGCCACTGGAAGAAGATGATGATACCATTTCAAAAATAAATAAACTTTAGTTTTTATTTTTGGTACTATTGTGTAGAAATTTGCATCCCCCAGGTGAAACTGGAAATGGTAAAATCCCAAGAATAATCTCCTTAATGAAGCACACAAATGCAACTGAAAACATGTCAAATGCTAAGCAAAACGAAATACAGCTCATACTAATATGAATCTTCAATAAAATACCTAGATGATCTACATAAAAAAAACAAAAGAAATAAAATGTAGTCCACTAACGAGAAGATGACAAAGAGGAAAACTGCATCATGTGAAACAACATTGAAGCTAAAAGACTAAGAAGCACATTTTCCAGGAAGCATTAATTATATTAAAAAAATAGAAGGGAAAACAAAGGAAAAATAGATGACTTATATAAAAGGATTTCTTTGTAATGATGAGTCCAATGTCTCATATTCTATTTTTGAGAAAGGAACAAAAATAAATTATTAGAAAAATGATTAAAAACAACAAATAAATGGACTAAAACTAAATATTCAAACATAAATATACAAACAGGCTTCATAATTAGGTAGAGAGAGACAAGAGGTAAACCATGTCAGTTTGTTAGAAAAATAACATATTTAACTTAAATATTGGGGAAGACAAAGATCATCATGTTCAAAACAATGAAATGTTAGATTGAGCTTGAAGTTGCAGAGACAAACATTTAGTGTTGGTAGAGATGATCAAAGGGAAAGGAGGTGTGAGCATAGTAAGAAGTCCTGAGTGATGCTGCAACTAAGCTTGGGGCCTTTATTCCTGCTGTTGGAGAATGTGTGATTTAAACAGTGAGAGGCAAGATAGACAGAATAAAAAATACATTATACAACTGCTCCAGGATATCTACCCAGGTCACCTAGATTTGAACTCTCATAGGCACTTTTCTTCCTCTTGTTCTTTTATGCTTATTGTTTCTGTAGGGAAGCAGGCATCAACTCTGTAAACTTTCCATTTCATAATTCCTCCTAAGCCTATCACTACTACTTCTCTCTGTCCAGGATCAGCAAACTAGTTCAAGCTTCATCAGCTTACACTTATGTTACCTGAACAATCTCCAAACTCCCATCCCTAACTCAACTCCATCTTTTACAGCAGTGGTATCTACCATATTGAGTACTAAAATATTTTTGTCAAATTAAAAAAAAAATTGTAGAACCCTAAATGATAATTGTATCCATCAGCATTTTACTGCTATAATTCAAAATAACTGACCATATAACTTAAAGGAAGGAAGATTTATTTGCTCATAGTTATGGAGATTTCAGAGGCTCAGTCCATGTGAGGCTGTGTCTGTGAAGCTCAGTGCATGGTTGTAGGAACAGAGAGAGGGGAGAGCACAAGAGTTCTGCTCTTACATCATGGAGGCTGGACAGAGAGTGACCATATATAATCCCCAAGGCCATACCCCCAGGGACCCCTCCTTGACAACCAAGCCCACCTCCAATGTGGCTACCTGATTTCCATGAGGGGTAGGGGGACATTCTAAATCCAAGCCATTACAATAATGTTGTGATTAATTTAGGAATTTAGAAAATAAATAACCTTCTTATTTTTTTCCAAATTATAGATAAGAGTCCAGGGCAACTGCTCAATCTGCTGTTTGCAGCATGAGAGTTGCCAGACAGAATATGAAAATGGAAAAGCTTGACCAGATTTGACCAGTAGTGGGGTAGATGTGGCACAGGAAACTCAGTTTACCAACCTGTGGATAAAGCAAAGAGGTCAGGCAAATAAGACTGAAATGTCAGGAAGGCCAGCAATGAAACAGACACTGACTTGGGCACAGGTAGTGTGGGCTTCCTACTACTATACTCTAGAATTAGATAGATTTGTCTCAGGTCTCCCAAGCAGGTTCTTCACTACTAATCTTACCTCACATACTCTCTGCAGGTGAGACAATCATAAGAGAGTAAGTGACACACATTCAGTTCCAAACTTACAAATCAGTTAACTCTTCTGAGTAATAAGTAGGAATAGAAAGAAGCCCAGTTACACTAATCAATAGCTTTCCACAGGAAAATACATAGGCAAGGTAAAGAATCTTGCTTTCTTTGTCCAACTCCAACAGGGAAGTTATACTATTGTTTAAAAAAATACAGCAGCAGAAAAAAATTAATCTCTATTTTCTTTACCACAGCAAAACTTATGCAAGTTTGAAAAATATGTATATGGATAACTAAAACCTATTATTTATTAAACATATAGATAAGGTTTGGTTCCTATATTAGTAATATGATTATTTAAAATTCTGAAGAAGACTATATTGCAAAGACAATATTTTTAAAAAAGTGTTGCTCTCCCCAGTCTCAGACTTGTTAGAGAATGTATGAAAGTGAATAACTGAATAAGAAATGTAGAAGAAATTACATTGGCTTAGGAGTAAATACAGAAATCTGATTTTATCCCACTAAGAATTAACATTTCTAATTATATGGATTAAAGTAATCATCTCATTGATAATCACCTCCTTTTTCATTTATTGTTTTCTCTCCTCAAGGACTGAAGAAAAATAAAGAAGTCACTGGAAAAATAATGATGAATCTACATGCTGACAAAAATGTATTGTGTTCTAAGTAATAAGCAATGCTGGAACCCAGGATTCTTTTGTTTGATCTATTAATACACAAGCAAGACTATGAACCTATCATTTCTACACAGTAATTAAACACCATTAATGCAAACTCCTAGAATTCTTACAATTGCTTTCCAAGAGAAACACATGTTAGAAAAGTAAGTTAACGTGATAAATATTTTTGAACATCTTTAAACTTTTAAAAAACATCTTACTTTTAAAATTAGTGTAATTTAGTGGACCACATGAAAATATTTAATTTTTGATGGCATAAAAAACTTGGCTTTAATAATCAATAGCTAGCCAGGTATGGTGATGCACGCTTGTAATTCCAGTACTTGGGAGGCTAAAATAGGAGTATCACAGGTTCGAGGACAGCCTCAGCAAGTAGTGAGACTCTCATCAACCTAGTGAGATCCTGTTTCAAAATAAGAAATAAAATAAGGCTGGGGGTGTAGCTCAAAGGTAGAAGGCCTCTGGGTTCAATCTCCAGTACCACAAAAAATATAATCAGTAATTCTTATGATCATGTGTCTTCAAGGAGCTTATGAAACCATTGGCTAAACAAGGAATCTCTTAAGATGTCAAAACAAAACTCTGTCATATAATCTTGTTACTGTTACTCTGCCAGCATCCCTGAATAGCAACAGCTGCATCCTCTGAAACTCCATTTCCTGACTCCTGAGTCCATTACCAAATCCTGTGACTGGTCCATCCCTGCTTTTCCATGTCCACAACTGCCCAATTAAGCCAGGGTTCAGCATCACACATGAAAATTATTCCTCATGCCTCTGAGCTCATATCCATTCTTGTACAACTTCACTTCATCCTATGCCCAGCTATTAGAAAATCTTTGAACATCTCTTCACATTATTCCTGGCCCTAAAACTCAAGTACCTTCCAAATACTTTTTATTCAAATCACTCTCTACCTTTAGTCTTGAACATGCCAATCTTACCTACTTTATTTCACTTTCTAGTCAACTCTATGTCAACACTCTACTTTGTTTGCTTGTTAGTTCAACCTAACACTGAACTTGAACATGTCCTAACTCACAACTTTGCCTCATCAAGTTCTTTACTTATTTTAAAGGCCAGTGAAGAAGCACCTTTGAAATGGAATAAGGATCTCCAAAACTCAACTCCTTCATAAATGCATCAAGAATACTAAGAAAAAAAATTCTGAAAATTAACCTCTTCAGAACTATTAAAATTACTCAAAAAGAGTTGTGACAATCCATCAGACATTGATTCAAGAAAATCAGCAAAATCTTTGTATGAATAGTGAGCACTAAATTAATTTACCCCAATCCCTTTTCTCTCTCCTCAGCTCCACAACAGCCTCACAATAACTATTAAAACCAGCAGTCTTAAAGAAGGTTTAATGGGATTGGAGTTCTGCAAAAAGCCTCACACCCACAGAAAATCCTCACTATTTAATGTCAGCATCTCACTGGAAAAGAAAAGAATGAATGAAAGGAATCAAACACCAGAAACCATTGGGACACCCTCAATATCAACATATATATAATGTAATTCCCAAAAGAAAAAGAGAGAGAAAAAGTGACAGAAAATATATTTGAAGAAGCAATGGCCATAACTTCCCAAATTTAGAGAAAAAATAGTAAGTTACTAACAAAAATTTTAACAAATTCCAAGTAGAATAACTAACCTAGTTTCATACCTATATACACCACACTCAAACTGTTGACTAAGAAATACAAAGGGATAATCTTAAAAATTGTTAAAGAAAAATGACTCATCATGTATAAGGAGTTACCAATCAAATAAACAGAAACCAACACATGTAGTCCAGAAGGCACTGAGATGAAATATTTAAGATGCTGAAAGAAAAGAAAGTCATCCATGAATTCTATATCCAGAAAAGCTATCAGAAATGAAGGAATTCTCAGATAAACAAAAATTGAGAGAATGTGTTGCCATCAGACCTGCTCTACAAAAAATACGAGAAAAGGAGACTTTCATGCTGAAAAGGAAGGACATGAAACAGTAATTCAAATCCATAATAAAAACATAATGAGCATGGATAAAGATAACTAATGAGTAGATATAAAGGATAGTAGAAGAGTATTTTATTTGTAGCTTTTCTCCCTTCTTTATGCTTTAAAAAATGGCATAAAGCAATAATTACAAACTTGTCTTGATGTGCTTATACTATATATAACTATATGTAAAGATGTAATTTATACAAAAACAACAACACAAACAAGAGTAGATGAAATGAAGGTATAGTAGAACAAAATATTTGTATACTACAAAAATTATACTGGTATTAATTCAAAAGAAATAGATTTAAGTTAAAAAATTAAACCACTCACTAAGAAAATAAATAAAATAAATAAATATTTCTAAAATAGAAGAAATACCAAGAGAATTAAAATGGTAAAGTATAAAATAGTTATTTAACACAACGGAAGGCAGTTATGAAATAATAGAGGGACAAAAAATAAGACATATAAGGAATAAATACACAAATGGTAGGTATAAATCCTACCTTATCAGTAAGAACATTAAATGTGCGTGGATTCAACATTCCAATTAGAAGGAAGAGATTGACAAAATAAATAAAACTTGAGGCTGGATAATTCATAAAGAGATAATTTATTTGGTTCATGATTTTGATGACTAGAAAGACTAAACATCATGGCCCTAGCATCTGGAAATAGCTTCCTTGACCACATCAGAACGTGGCAGAGAAACAGAAAGGGCCATATACAGAAGAGACTAAGCACATGGAAATTCCTTGGTTTATAATATGGCTCTGTCATGAGAACTACACTGATATCTTCCAAGAGTAGTGTCCTATGATCTAACTACCTTCCATTAATCTCCATCTCTTAAAGACCCACCATTTCTCAATACTCTTACATTGTGAACAAGTTTACAGCACTTGAATTTTGGGGGGAAAAACTAGCCACAGAGATGTAACTCCAAACACATTTATGCAGTTGAACCATATGACCCCACTCCTATGAAAAAAAAAAAAGAAAAAACATATTAGGAAGCATGAATAAGATTTAAATTGGCCATACAAATAATGACTAATTATAATTTGAAGAGGAAAGAGATAATTTCAGCTGGGTTATATAAGGAAGTTTTCCTGTTATATATTGCATATTTTATTATGCACAAGAATTTGCATGTAATGAACATTAAATATATGCTATTTATTCTATTGATTCTATGGGTTTTATAAGATTGTGATTCATGTTTCTTGACTTTTGTGGACAAAATGAATTTTTACTCTAACTTCATATAATTTTCTTATCTATTTTTATGAAGGCCTTTCTCTTTTCTAGGAAACATTACAAGATTATGTCCAGTAGCATAATTTGAATTGCCAAGTGGCTAAAAATATTTAGAATATTTGATTTCTTTTTAAACCTAACTCCCTTATTCAAAGAGCATTACATTGCATCTTCTACTATATTTGTATAAATACTTCACACATGAAAGATCAAGCAAAGAACAAATAGTCATTGAGGACCAAGTATGTATAAAGCTCTATCTTCTCATATAATTATAAAATCTGGTATTTTAAGCTTATTTATTTGAAGTACTTAGTTGGAGGCTGAATACTTGTTAAATGTCATATGCCATACTGTGCTACTGAGCTAATCTTTTAATAAAATCAAAGATACAGAAATTTCTACTTTTCAGGAAATATCATTTCAAGAGATCCATGGATATATCAGAGTAATTTCAATGACTACCTAAAAATTCCTTCTAAGTATTACAAGAAAGTTTCAGTTAATGTGCTGAAAAACATAAAAGGAAAGATATTTGTTTCAATATAATAATTTCAAGTGCCCCACAAAACTATTTGTTGACTCTTCATCAAATGCATAAATAAAAAGAGGTGGAGACTCAGCATTTGATTCATTCCCTATTGTAGGAAACACCACTGAGAAAAATGATCATCTTGGAATAAATCCACTGGAGTTTACAGTAAAATGTAAAACATGACATTGAAAAGAAATCCCCTTTTGACAAAAATAATGAGAATCAACATTCTGACACATCCCTAATCACTAAATATATATGGCCTATCTTTCACATCTTAAGAGCATAGAAATGCCTCACCAACACAATCTCAAGACATTAAAAGACCATAAATTACTAGTAGAAAAATGTTCCTATTTTAGAATACAATAAAACACTTCTCTAGAATAGTTTAACTTTAAAATGCCAAATCTATAATAACCAGGTTATTAGTGGAATCTAAGTGATTATATAAGTCTGATGTAGGCAAAATGTGACTTTCCCCCTCAACCCTTGAAAGAAAGATTAGATAGACCCTACAATTTATAACTTCATTCATACCAGAAAACAATACCTATCAAATCATATAAGTTCTTAAAAATAATAGTTTAGAGCTACTATACTGCATAGTTCCATGGGAGAGCTTACTCTTTCCCTCACAACATGGAATCCCTGTGTTGTCTCTGAAATATAGTGACTTAAGTCTTGCTCATACAACAGAATCACTAGAATCACACTATCCTGAAATGTATGCTTGCTTTTCTAACGGTAGATTTCAGCCAGAAAAAGAAACAAACAAACAAATGAAAAAAAAAAGCAATAACTTCTCTTTATGAGTCTATAACAAACATTGTTTTAACAAATTACAGGTCTTCTATACACGATTAGTGGATACAGGGACATATTTGTTTTCAAAGCTATATAGAACTGATTGAGCTATATAAATGGTTGCTTACTTCAGCTTTAATTTTATAAAAAAAAAAGACACAGTTGAGATTCATGTAAGAACCTATATGAAATAACTTCTTAGGTAGAGCTTAGATACTCTATGTGGAGTCCTACAGAAATCTATATATCATGTGTCTGAAGGCTGAATATTAAAAATTAAAGAATAAAAAAGAAGAGCATAAGGGTACTATTTCAGCCTGCACTGCACTAATCACACTTGAATTAAATACTATCATTGGTAATAAAGAACTAAATTTATTACCAAATTTCTCAACCTGAACAGTAGGGTCTCCAATAATTCGTGCAAGATAAGAATATTAACAACTGCACCCTGCTGATAGGATAAGTTTATCACCAAACTATATACCTAAGAACAGTTACACTGTATAGGTGTCAATCTCAAGAAAACTTCAAAATATGGAATGGATTAATTAAAAGTATTGTACAAAGTGATGATTCATCAGTTTATTTATTTAGATGTATGTATATGAATTACCAAAGATGGCTAAAAGTGACTGTGGTGGACAGACAGAGCATACATGTCAAAGAAAATATCTCTAGGCACAAATTCACCTTTTCCTGTTAGTCTAAACCAACCTAGTGGTAGAGAAAAAGATGGACAATATAAGACATATAGCTAATAAGATGACTATAATTAAACTAGTCACATAAAACATACGGAATGCCTATGGCATAGAAAGAACAAGATCAAATGGCAAATTTTAAAAATCTGAACTTCACTGGAATCCCATGTAGCAGTTAAATTTGAAGATGTTGCCACTAGGTTGATCAAACACACAAATCGGAACCACCATGAAATTCTGTGTTGTGAGAAAAAGAAGAAATAAATAAAAGTTTCCTCCAAAACTGACTTTTTGTTTAGATATCACCATTTACTGCATGGTAATATCTGAAGACGTGTGGATACTATATAAATGAGCATATAGTTTGTTGGCATAAACAAATACTGAAATCAGCAAATTATGTCATGATCAATTATTTAAACGCTTCTTCCTCAATTCTGCTATCAGTTATAATCCATCTGGTAAGCTTTTTATTTCGAACTGCCTTTGGTTTTCAGATCCATTTTCCAGAACAGATTTGAAGTCTGACAGTCTTGGATCCAAATCCTGGTTCCTGTGGTTTACTATGTTTGGCAAGTCCCTGAAACTTTGTGAACTTTAGTTTCTTCATTTAGAAAATGAAGATGATAATGCCTAACAAAGCTGTTTTGAGAATGAAATATAATATCCTGTGTAAGCGAGCTAGCCCCACTCCGAGAGCACAGTATGAGCTTCCTTTTAGGACAGCTTCGTTGCCATTGCCTGTGAGCTGTGCGGAGCATTTTATGACAAGAGATCCTGCAATATAATGAGTCTGCAAACACCCACATACTTAGTCAGTCATGACGGGAGAATAAGTGACAAGAGCATTGTTCCTAACCTGAGCTATACATGTGGAACAATGTCAGAAAAGCTTTTTAAAAGCATAGAGGTCTGAGCCCCACCCACCCCCCACTGAAATTCTAATTCAGTAGCTCTGGAGTGAGTTGGAAACTGAGCAGCGATATTGTGGGGGAAGCTCCATATCAGATTTAGATGCATGATGGTCCCATGCTGATAAAGTTTATACTGCATAAAGTCGGTTACAGTCTTAAAAACTATTTGAAAAGCCCTCAATATTTTCTTCCTCAAGCTAAAAATCTTGTTTTAATTTTCCTCTGAAAACTCCTTTCAAATTATTCAATTATTTCTGTAGCTCTTCTTTGAGTTTTGCTAAATTACTTGACTGTCTCTTTGTTTATGGGGTGTATTTATTATAAGAGGAACTTACTGGAAGTGAAACGGAAGGTTACTGTAATTGATAGAGCTATTGATATAATTCTAAGATACTTTTTTTTTTTTTTTTTTTTTTGCGGTACTGGGGATTGAACCCAGGAGCATTCTACCTCCGAGCTACACCCCCAGCCCTATTTTTTATTCTTTATTTTGAAACAGGGTCTCACTAAGTTGCTGAGAGCCTTACTAAGTAGCTGAGGCTGGCCTCGAACCTGGATCCTCCTGTCTCAGCCTCCCAAATACTGGGATTACAAGCGTGCACCACCACATCCAGCTTTCTAAGATACTATTAATTGCAAAGAACATTTTAATTATTTGACCTTTACTTCTTAGGAGGTCAAAATCAAGACATTCTAGGTACCCATGAGCTTGCCTTATTTCTAATTCTGAAAAAGCAACTGGATTTCTTTGTTTTACTCCTCATCAATTATATAACAAACACACCTAAGTTCTGGTGGAGTGCAGCAAATATATTCAATACTCAATCAACATTTATTGTACCTTTTATTCCATAAGAATTTAAAATAAGCCTAGAAAGAACTTTCCTGTCTTTTGTCTCTTATATTTGTTCCTTAAGGTTAAAAACAACCAAAAAGAGGAAATGAAATATAGAAAGTATTTCCTTGAGTTATTCACAACAACCTACTTCAAACATCTCTTCATGCTCTAGGATGGGACTTTGTGAGGTTGGACAGGTTTTGTTTAGGTCATTGCACTATTTGGAGGCAAAGGATTAAGTGGGCCCTTAATGTGTTTGCTGTTTGAGGACAGAAATTCCTTAGTTAGAATTTGATTGGCTTCGTCATTCTGCTCCAGGGACAGAATGACACAGAAGAAATAAAAGAACCAGAGGAAGTACTTCCTTTTCAATAGTTGTGGAGAATTTATCAACCTAGGATCAAAAAGATACTGTTTCTTTGTACCTTTTGTTATATTTGTGTACATATACATATACATATATATATATACATTACTATACATATAATGTATGTGTATGTCTAGATACACAAACTATTGTATAGGGGCTTTTTCTTTGTGATGGTATAGACTACAATAAGACTTTGTCTATATCCAGTAACATAACTTGTCTTCCTTCCCATTCTCTCACACATTTTTATCTCATAGTGTCATATGAGTTCATAGATAGAATCTTCTCCTCCTTTACAGAGGAGCCCCAAACTGAACCCAAAAGAATACTGGAAAATGTACGTATGTACTTTATATTCAGAAAATTTCAAGAGGGGAACAAATTCTCTCTGGTGCAGAGAGATCCCTACTATGTCAGATAAAATGGCAAAGTCAAGTTGAAGGTAAGGAGGAAAATAGATGATTAATTTAACACAGCTATAGACAGCTGGCTCATAGTGCCACTCCATACCTGACAATTTATAATTCATTCATTTATTTTACCTGCCTGAAGAAGAGAAATCTAAGAGAAAGACACAATGGAAATAAAGTACAAGTCTATCAAATAAAACAAAGACAATTAGTTATTAGAATTCTTGAATATCTAATATGAATAAGAAAATGCTATCTTAAGAAAGGAATGCTGTTTTGAGAGTTTCTAAACTGATTTGACATCCTAAAACATCTTCCATAAAAACTCTCTAACACTATAAAAATTAGCAAAATTTATTTAAACCCTAACCTAAGCACTCTATATTCTAGTCTCTCTAGAAACTCTAACCATGTATACAAAAATGCCACAAGTTCCCAGGGACACGTTTCACAATCTGCTATTCTCAATAAAGGGATCAATAATTATTCCCTACAAAACTACATAATGAAGAAAATGGGATCTCTGCTAACTACAGGCAATCTGTGGAAATACCTATTTCAGGATTTAGGAGCTACACTAAGCCAGGAGAAAGGGATACGCCTAGAAGTTGCTCTGAAAACTGAAAGTGAAGGATCTCTACTTTATGCATAAGAAGTAAAGTAAAAGGAACAAGATAAGGTCAGAATATCTCTAATGGAAGGGAAAATAATAAACTGCCTTAGGATTTGAGATGATCTAGTTCTTGTAAGGACACAGGGTCTGAGTAAGACTGGAAAGGTAAGTATAAATTAGCTCCAGGGTAAGTGTGGTACAGAAGGTTGGGATTAACTATAAGGAATGATGATTATCTCAGAGAGGGCAACACACTCTGATATGGGCAGGTGTCAGATGAATTAGCAAGATCAGTGTATGGAATGGGTGGACTTGGGCTAAGGGTCCCACAGCAGTGAGACACTGGTAGACTCTAGGGGGGATTTGTGGTAAAATTCCCAGTAGATGTAGCCTAGGGAGGGAAAGAAGGAGAAGTTCCTTCAACTATACTAGCTATATAAGCCAAACTGCTTAGGTTTTAGAGTCAGTTCTGGGGTTGCATCTGAATTATCCCACTTACTTTCTAGCTTTTAGATTTGAAGTGAGTCATCAAATAAACACCATTTTTTCTTAAAAAAAAAAAAAAGAGGCTAAACTTTGTATAATAATGGCTATGTCAAAGAGAAAACACATGAAAAATATCTGGTACTCTTCAAACATTGTGTGTGTGTTGAATTTTGGTATTGTAAAATAAAATGTATAGGAGGTCATTAGTTTTGACTGAGCTCCTGTACTAGGCCAAATCAAAACAGTCATTCATTTTTCCATTCCACCAAGCATGGAACTGTGTTTCTTCTGATCTTTCAAAAAATCAGGAAAGAAAAGAAAAGAGAGAGAGAGAGAGAGAGAGAGAGAGAGAGAGAGAGAGAGAGAGAGAGACCTCCAAATCCTTCCAACAAGCCAATTTTAACCATATGATAAGGAAGCCCAGTCTGCCTTAATCTTTACAAGGAAATTGAATTTTAAAGAACTGATCTCTGCTTCAGCCTTTTTTGTTTTATAAAGCTAAACTCTTCTGCTCAGCCTATCAGAACTTTTATTCTACTTTAGAGTCACAAATAAAAACCAATTAAGATCTTTAAACTTGTTATAATTTTGTCCTTTGAGAGTATAAAATACAGGTTACAAGATGTTTATCTTTCTGTCCAAAGGGATGATCTAATCCCTATTTTATAAAAACAAAACAAGAACATGGAAAGTTAAATGAATGATTATGAGGCACAAGGCCTAGAAGGCAATTGGATGCTGAATTCTAGCCCTAACACAATAGTCAAGCAATAGTTCTTGATAGGTCTGAATCTACCCAAAATGAGCCTCCCTCTTCTAATCTATTAGCCTTTACATAGGGTAATGTTGACCCTGAAAGTATCTCCCTAGGAAATAGAATAGGAACCACTTAGTTGAATGGCAAAGAGGCTTCTGTGTTCAACACACCTAACACTTCAGTGTTAAATGTTTTCTGCACTGAACCAGGTGTTACTTAGCAAATAATTATTCTCATGCCCCATGTTTATAACAAATCTTTTAGGAATTTGTTAGTCTAAAATATCAAGTATGTTTTTACTTTTTCACTTTACATCTCCCAGAATTAATTCCAAGGAAGTAGGCCTAAAGGAAAAAAGAGGTTGTGATTTATTTATTATAGGAATATGTTCATGTAAAGTAAATTACAAATTACCAAAGAAGTCTGTAGAAGAGTTTGGTTTTGTTTTAGAGTTATAATTTTATGCCCTCCACTGATGTTACCCTATTCAGCAAACAAATAAAACAAAAATCATAATTATATGATTATAAGTCTATGACAGTAACAAAATGTGCCTTAGTTAATCAACTAAAAACATCAGACTGATCATACTCATTTTCCATTGTACAATTTAGACAACTGGCCCACTTTTCCTTAATTTTTATTTTGTCTTCAAAAAGCATAAAATAAGCTGGCCATGATGGCGCACACTGTAATCCCAGTACTTGAGAGGCTGAGACCAGAGGATCTGGGTTCACGGCCCACCTTGGCTACTTAGTGAGGCCCTCCGCAACTTAGTGAGACCCTGTTTCAAAAGAAAGAATAAAAAATAGGGCTAGGGCTGGGGGTGTAACTTGGAGGTAGAATGCCCCTGGGTTCCATCCCCAGTAACATACACACACACACACACACACACACACACACACACACACACACACAAGTATAAAATACATGAAAGCATATCATCCTGATTTTTCCCACTGACTTTGGCTAAGTTACTTCTAGAAAATTTGTTATAGCTCTCTAGCTAAAAGGAGCTATCTCCTTGACATGGAATATCAACCTCAAATTTCTCCTGGTCCTGGGAAATTCTCCATTGAGTGGTCTTTTCCACTTTCCTACTGTTTTGCTTTCTACTGGCCAACAGTTTAGCACATTAGATGTTCAATATTTGTGGAAAGGACAAAAGAGAAGTAGGAGCAGGTCTATGAATGGGGTTTGTAGAGACAGTAGAATCTATCCCCTCCCCTATTCTGACTAGTGCATGGAATTTCATAATTAATGATGTATTCTTTCAAGTATTAATTATTTAAAACATAAATCTTCTGGGAGTAAAAGTAATTTACTCACCAATGCTATCATAAGAAGAAAATATGATGCCAGAGAAAAACAGGTAATAGACATTTGAAAAAGAAAATTAATATGGAAAAGGAGCTTTCTAGGAAATATAGTGTTCTTTGCCTTTGTTTTTGCTAAACTTATTCTTAATTCTGGCCAACCATTCAACAATTTTTACCTCTCATACAAAGTAGAGATACAAACATTCAATTATTAGAAATTGGAAAAATATTCATTCAACAAATATTATCAGATTCCTACTGTATGCTGGCTCCATAAGTGTATGAAAGAAGAGTGTATGGCAAGAATTCAAACCATAAGTAAATAATTACATATGTGATGAGTGTGATATTCGTGAATTATCATTGATACCTGTAATGGGGAAGCTTACTAGAGGGACAGTGGAGGTAGGGTTGGAACTTAAGGAAGATCATTAGTGAGCAGCAATTTACCTCTATCTTTTTACTATTATTTCTGTGTCATGTCTATCAACTCTAAACCTTTAATTCTTCCTCAAAACACCATCTTACACTAATTGACTGTTTCTTTCTCTCCTTTTACCACTTCTATATCTGAGTTTTCAGTTCACAAAATTTGTTGTAAGACATTTATATTCAAATTGAGATATAAACATATAATAGAAATAAGCATATAAAAAGAAATAAAAATACGAACATAAAATCAAGATTTGCTAGCTATATTAGGAGGATATTTTACTTATAGAAATAGTCTTTCAAATAAAGATATTATTACACAGTTTATGACTTGTTCAATAAAACTACATGTAAAATTTTCATTGATTTCAGTATAACAACAATTGTTTCAACAAACAATTATTGTAGAACAACCATAAGAGATTAAATAAATCTAACATAAGTTATTTAGTAAAAATATTCTGTAGCCATAAAAAAGAACAAAATTATGTCATTGTCAGGAAAATGGATGGAATAGAGAATATTATGATAAGTGAGATCAGCCAGTGTCATAAAGTCAGAGATCATACATCTTATTTCATGTGTGGAAGCTAGAGAAAAAATGGTCTCTTCTGATCTGTCTCTTCACTTATCTGAAGGAGACTTCAGATAAGTGAAGAGACAGATCAGTAGGATAGTTGAATGTGATTGGAAGAAGGAGGTCAAGAGAGTAAAACAGAGACTTGGTAAAGAAAATAGTTCAAATAATTCTATGTTCATATATGAAAGTATAACTACCAATCTCAGTAATATATATAGGGGTAGGGGGAGTGGAGTGGGATCTAGAGGAAAACATACCTCAGTATGATGTAAAAGAATATTAAAAATAATGATATGTAGTAAAAAGAAGTATTCTCAAAACATAGTTGAAAATTATATTCTGTTTTCCAAACTAGATTATTTTTTAAAAAACTTGAAAACCCCTATTATCATTTATATAATTAAGGTAAAATGATATAGGTGAATTTTGCTATTGTTGACATTCTTATTGTATTCATAGCTAGAAGAATAAGAAAGGCATATACTGACTATACTAACTCCTTGTAACAAATATTTTAATTTTAATTAATGGCATCAGATAGCAGAGCCAACCACTTCCAATTTTGCTCCTACCTTTTCAAACAAGAATGATCTTCAAACTGAATGGTCAGTTAATATAAAGAAGAAAATGAAATTCAAGATAGGTCACACAATAGTTAGAGTACATCAATGCACATGAATGAATTCCAAGTCTCCAACACATGTATATATGCTATCTATCAGGGAAATAAAAGATTACTCATATGTCCTTCAAAATTCAAGGTGAATATTATGGTTAGAAATACAATGTCCCCTGAAGAGTTCATATATTAATGTTCATAGTTGATGTGATTAAGTCATGTGGGTTGTAATTGATCAGCATGTAAATCTGTTGTGATGAGTTCATTAGGTGGTAACCTAAGCTGGTGGGGTGTATCTGGAGAAAGTGGGTCCTTGGGGGTGTGGCTTTGGAACTACACTTTTGTCTTTGGATCCACTTGTTTGTCCTCTTGCTTTTGGCCTCTATGATGTGAGAGCACAGACTTGCTCTCTCCCTCTCTCTGCTTCCCACCACCATTCTCTGTGCTCCATACATCCTGATTGTACATGGACTGAGCCCCAGAATCCTCAAATATCTGTGAGTAAATAAATCTTCCTTCCTTTAAATTGTGTGGTCAGTCATTTTTAGATTATAGCAGTGAGAGTGTTATTTGAGACAAATTGGGGTCACTGCTATATCTAAGTCTGATCTTGTGTTTTGTAACTATCTTGTGAAAGGAAGTTGAAAGGGTCAGAATGTGGCTAGAAAGGTAGACAGTAGAGACTGTTCTCAGGAAATTTTGGAGAGCAAAGAAGACATCATAGGACAATGGAGTAAAGGACACATATGTTGCATTCCTACAAAGAAATTATCAGCATTTTGCCAATGTCCTAAGACTTTTTGTGAAACCAAATTTAAAGATGATGGACTGATTAAATTGGAAGAAGAAAAACAAAACATTCAAACTGCATTATGGATACCGATGTAGAGAGATGGTGCTGTGCAAGAAACATGACCAAAGAAAGGTCAAATGTTTTCCATAAGAACAAAGAAAGGAATGTGGTCAGGCAGTTCAAGCCCAAGCATGGAACCATGGAAACAAGGGCCCTACAGTGGTGGCTATGGTTAAAAAGGGCCTGACAGTGGCCAGGATTAAAAGAAGCTCAGCATTAGCCAGGACTGAGACAAACTCAGCAGTAGCCAGGACTGAGACAGGCCCAGGGGCAGTGATTGAAAAGGGCCCAGCAACACTGATTAAAAAGGATGTGACAACCTTTCCTGCTGGTAGTCGATCTGGGCGTTCACATAATGCTGGGTTTGCTATAAAAAAGGGTCATGGAGTTTTCCCCCAGGTTTCAAAGGAAGGCATGGGAAGACAGGCAATATGTGGCAGGGTCAGAATCCCCGTGAGAAGGCCAAAATTGGGTAATTTATGAGTATGAAGCCAAGGTTTCAAGAAAAAAAAAAACTCATGATTTAAAACTGCCAAAAACATGGAATGCCTGTGAGGAAAGCCTGTCAGCTGGAAGAGTGAGTATGCTGTCCATTTCAATCAACCAGGCCACAGGAGTAGGGCTGCTAAGACCCCTTGGAGATCACATCTCACCACCATGTGCCCAAATGCCAGAAATGAAGCTGCAAAATTAAATGCTTACCCTGCTAGATCTTGATCCTGTTTTAGTTCCATCTCTTCTTTCTATGGTCCGATTCCTCCCTTTTGGAATGTGAAAATTTACTTTGTGCCATTGTACATTGGATGCCTGTAACTTGCTTTTTATTTTGGTTTTTATAAGATCTCACAGACAATAGTTCACTTTGAGTCTAAGAGGAAACACTGGACTTTGGAATTTCTGAGCATTGCTGGAACTGTTGAGACTATGGTAACTCTTGGAGATAGACTAGATGTATTTTATATTCTGAAATGGGCATGAGCTCTTCATGTGCCAGGGTTAGAATGTGATAGTTAGATATAGAATGCCCCCTGATGAGTTCATATATTAATTAGAGTTGATGTGATAAAGTCATAAGGGTTATAATATCATCAGTGTATAAATCCATTGATAGGTTCACTGAGTGGTGATTGGGTTGGTAGTATGTGGCTGGAAAAGGTGAATCTCTTTGGGGTATGGCTTTAGGGACCATGCTTTTGTCTTTGAATCCTCTTGCTTATTTGCTCTCTTGCTTCTGGCATCCATGATGTGAGAGAAGATCTTTGCTCTCTTCCCCTCTCTGCTTCCAGCTGACATGCCCTGAGCTCTATGGCTCTATGGACCCTGGCCTACATATGCATTGAACCCCAGAATCTAAAAAAAAAAAAAAAAAAAAAAAAAAATTCTTCCTTCTTCTAAGTTGTGTGGTCAATCATTTTAGATTATAGCAGAGAGAATGTTGACCAAGACAGTAAGATGGATGATGGAAAACTGGAAATGGGCAAATTATTAACTCAGTTTTCCAAACAGAATTTGAAACGAAAGACCAGAAAATTTTAGATCAGTTCCTGCCAACATTCTTTGAGTTAAGCAGATGGTTTTTGAGATCTTAGTAAATAAGTTGGTATTCATAAAAACCAACAGGATTTGCTAAATCGAGTTATGCCATTTCCTTCTTCCTTCCTTCCTTCCTTCATTTTGTCCCTCTCTGTTTCTCTTCTTTCTTTCTTAGTTTCTGTTATTCAACAAGTTCTTGTCCAATACTTCTAGGGGTGATTTACATAGAATGCTTGACAAAGCAAGATGTTGGTCAAATCAGTGTAGGACAGGGTTTTGTATACAAGATGAAGAACTTGAGGTTAGTAAGAACAATGAGATAAAAATAATTTTACCTAAAGAACATGTACTCATTAGGTAATGAAAGGTAAAGCAAATCTCAAGTAGTTTCCACAGTGCTCTGTCCATTAAGTCTCCTGTGTAACACTTGCATCAATCTCTTGATAAAATCCTGAGAGTCACAGACATGTGTAACACAGAGTGATAGAACATTAACTAACACTAGCAATAGAATCACCAGAACTGCTTGTTAAAAATTCATACTTCTAGCTGTCCCCAGATTTAATTTATGAAAACTTTGGAGTTACATATGAATCTATATTTTTAACAAACACCATTATTCTGTACACTTAGGTGTGAGAACCTTACCAAAATGTTCAAAACATATATTCTATCCCAACCACTAACACCATGTGTATGTGTCCTATTTCAAAACAAACACATAAACAACAAAAAAATCTCTGTAGATAAATGCTAACGGTTCTCAAAAAATCAGGAATTTTTTTCTTATCATGCAGTTCCCTTTAGTTTTGCTGCTTATTCGCGATCATGCGCTTTTGGTGCACTCCTTTGACAGTTAAATGTTATGACTTGAATATATTTGAATATATATGTATACACACACATATATAAATATTTGTTTATGCACTGAATATATATATATATGCATGTATATGCATGTATGTATGTATATATGTGTGTGTAATATATAATATGTATATTTATTTATATATAAAATTTTAGATGGTTTCTTCTGTCCTGAGGATGTGTTTTGGAAAGAAAAAGTAGCATTCTATTTCCAGGTCCACTCAGCACTCAGACTCCAGAATTCTCTGATCTCTATGTCTCAGCTGCTTATGGTCATCTAGCAACAACCATAGAAACAAAAAAGTGATACCACCTTCTTTGGTATTAAAAAAAAAAATTAAATACAAAATTCTGACTAGTTCTCTAATTTTGCCTTTTGTTATTTCTACTATCACCTCTATCATCATTAACTCCAGCCAAATAAAATAATTTGCAGTTTCTCATACTGTTCACAATATCTTTCCTGAAAGCTATAGGTTCCTTTTCTATACCTCAGTATAATTTATATTGATGCCCATTGACTTTATAAAAACATTTTCTACAGTGCACTATGATCTGCACTAAAAAGTAAATTCCCCTATGATAAGAAATGTGTATTAGTTTATTGTGTATCCCCATAACTTGGCAGATTCTTAGGATATGCTCATTATGAGTTGGAGGGATAGATGGGTGGACTGATTTTGTAGGAGCTCACAGATGAAAGTGTCTGGAACAGGCAGTAAAAATTTGAGAAAAGAGGTGCCAACCATGGTGGCACACGCCGGTAATCTCAGTACTTGGGAGGCTGACACAGGAGGATTGTAGGTTTGAGTACAGCTTCATAACATAACGAGACTCTCAGCAACATAGCAAGACCCTGTAAGAAAGAGAGAGAGAGAGACAGAGAGAAGGAGAGAGAGAGAGAGAGAGAGAGAGAGAGAGAGAGAGAGAGAGAGAGAGAGAGAGAGAGAGAGAGAGAGAGAGAGAGAGAGAGAGAGAGAGAGAGAGAGAGAGAGAGAGAGAGAGAGAGAGAGAGAGAGAGAGAGAGAGAGAGAGAGAAAGAAAGAAGAAAAAAAAGACTAGGGGTATAGCTCAGAGGTAGAGTGCCCCTGAGTTCAATACCCAGCAGCAAGCAAGAGGTAACATTTGATCTGTATCTTTGAGTGTTAGAGAAACTGAAGTGGTATATGAAGTCTTTGTTTTACATTGAGGCTCTGTTTTAATCTAATTTTTCTATGGTAATTAAGTAACTGCAGCTAGGTAACTGTATAAGGAAAAGAGATTTATTTAGCTCATAGTTCTTGAAATTCGTGGGCATGGTGTGGCATTGGTTTGGCCCTGGTAAGGACCTTAAGGGCAAGAGCATCACAATGTCAAGAGCACATGTGGGAGGAAGACATTACATTGCCACCCTAGAAGCCAAAGAGGCTGCTAGGGAGTGGTCAGGCTTGTTCTTTTATAATAACCCTCTTGTGAGAAATACCTTGATCTTTTCTGAGAGCAGCACTTCTAATAACCTAAATGCCTTGCTTGCAAGCAAGCAAGGAGAAAAGAGGTAACACTTGATCTGTATCCATCACAATAACCAATAACCTTGGTTAAAACCACGAATATCTCTAATTTGAATAACAGTAATAGTGGTTCTTATGTAATATTTGTTGTCTCCTAGCTATTTTCCATACTTGAAACTATGTGATTCACTAAAATGAAAATCTGAATATGTCTTGTCTTGCCTCTTGATGTGGGCCACAAGACTGTGTATGATCTGGCTCCCGCTTATCTCTCCAGATTCAATGTTCACCTCCTCCCCCCCAGTATATTGTGTTCTAACCATACATAGACATACATAGCTTGGCATGTGTCAAGCTTGTTCTTTTACCTCTAGACCTACAGATCAAGCATGTATTTTTTACAATGGTTGGAGCCTGCTATAGTTTGGATGTGCTTTGATTTCTGCTTAGAAGTTTGGTCTCCAGTGTGGTGATGTGAAAGGTGGTGGGATATTTAAGAGAGGCCCAATGGGAGACATTTAGGTTATTGGGAGTGCTACTTTCAGAAAAGATCAAGGTATTTCTCACAAGAGGGTTATTATAAAAGAACAAGCCTGACCACTCCCTAGCAGCCTCTTTGGCTTCTAGGGTGGCAATGTAATGTCTTCCTCCCACATGTGCTCTTGACATTGTTTTTTTTGTGTGGTTTTTTTTTTTTTGCGGTACTGGGGATTGAACTCAGGGGCATTCTACCTCCGAGCTATACCCCCAAACTCTATTTTTTATTCTTTATTTTGAAACCGAGTCTCACTAAGTTGCAGAGTGCCTCACTAGGTAGCTGAGGCTGGCCGCAAACCTGGATCCTCCGGTCTCAGCCTCCCGAATGCTGGGATTACAAGCGTGCGCCACCACGCCCGGCTTGCTCTTGACATTGTGATGCTGTTGCCCTTAAGGTCCTTACCAGGGCCAAACCAATGCCACACCATGCCCATGAATTTCAAGAACTATGAGCTAAATAAATCTCTTTTCCTTATAAAGTTACCTAGCCGCAGTTACTTAATTACCATAGAAAAATTAGACTAAAACAGAGCCTCAATGTAAAACAAAGACTTCATATACCACATAAAATCAAACTCTACTATATTATAAATGTTTGCTATGTAAGCCAAATATACTAGGTATGAAAATATTCAACAGAAATTTATCAAGCATTTCTAGAATTTGGAGGCTTTTTTTTTTTTGTATTAGACATTGAACCCAGGGGCATTCTACCTCTGAGCGATACCACCAGCCTTCTTTATTTTTTATTTTGAATCAGGGTTTCTCTAGGTTGCTGAGGCTGGCCTTGAACCTGCAATCTTCCTATCTCAGCCTCCCAAGTACTGGGATTATAGGCATGTGTCATTGTACTTGGCTAGAGGCTCTGTTAAAGAAGATTAGGATGATCCCTATGACTAAAATATTTCAGGATTTGTTGTCCTTAAATGAAAGTTCATACTATTGAGTGCAGCATCTAAACATTTGAAGGTTTCATTAAGGACCCCAGATTAGAGGGTTTTGGAAGACTGGAATCATCTTTATCTAACCCTGTTATTACAGCTGACTTTTTCCTATGCCCTTTTGCTTTCTTTGAGTACAATAGGAGTATTAGCTCAAGAAGCAGATGGTAAACATCTCAGGCTTTGCTGGCCATACGGCCTCTGATGCAACTATTCAACTCTACAGATAGAGCAGGAAAACAGTCATAGATGACATATAACTGAATGGATATGGCTGCATGCCAATAAAGCTTTATTTACAAAAACAGGCAGCAGTACATTTAGATTTGGTCTGCAGGCCAGTTTGCAGACAACTGTTAAATAGATCACTGCTGTTTTAACTGCCTAGCATCCATTGCTGCTTCATCTGGCAAAGGAACTTTGATTTTTATTTGTGGAATTATCTCTTCTCCATTCCCAGCCCAGGTCATTGGAGTGGAATTGATTCAGCCCTATTTCACCAAGATCAGCCATGTGGCCCAGGACGGTCCAATTGGAATATTTCTTTCCCTTAGCTGTAGTTTTTTATTTAAGGCTGAGCAAGTGAACCACAATGGTTCAGAGCATCTCAATCCTGGGACTTATGGGCCAATTTAGAATAGAGCAATTCTTTTTCTGGGGGGAATATTAAGATAATACAAGTGGTTGAGATGCTAGACTTTGAGAAACCATGTGAAGATATAGTACCTATGAGTGATGCCAACAAAGAAGAAAACAAGGCAAGATATGAAGAGAAAGAAACAGGGAGAGAGATAATCCAGATGGCCTTAATCTGAGCCTCTGAACCCAGCTGTGCCTGAACACACACCAAAGCCCATGCCAGTGCAATAGACACGGATCCAAATTCAAGTGCATGAATCATCAAGAGTAGTCCTAAAGAAGAAAAGCAACCAAAATGAGAAGCCTATGAAATATTTTGTAAGGTGTAGTTATATATTTCTGAAGAGTTATGAGAGTAAAGGATAGGTAACCATGGACTAAATATGAGTTGGGACTCTTTGAAAACTACCAAATATTAAAATAGTCTTTACCCCCATGTTAGTAAGCAAAGGGTCTATAATTATCAACCTACAAATAGTTCCATAAATATGAAGGTAGAATTAGAGAAGGGAAGTATAGTTATTAACAAGATTTTCCTGAGTAAGAAGATAATATACAAAATTGCCTAAAGTGCCATTTGCTGGTAAAAACCTAAAGATATTAGAGTCCTTGCTCAAGAACAGAGCTTACTGTTCCTACTACACTAACTTTAGCCCAAGAAGAAAGGAAGCTTGGGACTTAAATGATGTAAGCAAACAAAGTCACTTTTTTTTTTTTATTGTACTAGGGATTGAACCCAGGGGCATTCTACCTCAGAGCTATACCCCAAATCCATTTCTTATTCTTATTTTGAAACAGGGTCTCATTAAGTTGCATAGGGTCTCACTAAGTAGCTGAGGCTGGCCATGAACCTGTGATCCTCCTGTCTCAGCCTCCCAAGTACTGGGATTACAAGCGCACACCACCATACCCAGCTTAACTGAGATCACTTTGATTCAAGATGGAAATTGTCATTTTTGGTCTTATTTTGATTAAGACTTATGTAAAGCTAGCCTTGAAGGCTCAGATTCCTAAATCAGGGCTGGTTTTGCTAATTTTAATAGTCTAGAAGGTGCTTTTTGCACATTGTTATTGCTTGTCTCATACTTAATCTGGACCTCCCTCCTCTCCTCAATCAGACGAACAGATGAGCATTAGCACTATCCTAAATTCAAGTATTTGTGAATAAATATTTTGTTATAATAATCACATATACATTATTTCCAATTTCATTATGGGAAAGAAGAAATAATATTTTTTTGAAATTCTACTGTGTAACAGGTTACTATATTAACTTGGTTATGTATAGCTATTTTCTTATTTAAGGCTCACATAATCCAGTGAGGTAGGACTTATCATCCCTTATTTCACAAAAAGAAACAAAGGTTGAACAAGATTGTGTAACCTGTTCAAATAACATAATTAAAAACAAAAGTCTGAGATCTTTCCACAATATTCTTGTGCCTGTCATCTCTGAAAACAGAAAATCTCTGTGTATGGCAAAGATAAGTATTGCTGCTTAAGTTTTGAAATAAAAATCATATGGAGGATACTTAAACTCAATAAATAATATATTAAAAGTATAGGGTCAAATTTCCCTTTTTAGAAGATTTTAAATCTAATCTTGGAATTAAAAGTAAGATTCCTAAAGTAACAATATAATAGCTCAGTGGTAGAGTACATGCCTAGAAGGTGTGAGGCCATGGGTTCAACCTCCAGTACCACTAAAACAAACAAAAACAGTAACTGTAGAAGTAAACACAGTCTGCGGTGGAAGGCTCAGTCAAGGGTTTCATCAGTTCAGAAAAGGCAGGAGTCATATAGACTTATATATGTCAGTATGCGTCATATATTATTTGAAGCAAATGCTTCATAAAGATAGTAAAGATTCAAGAATATAACTAATACATATCTGGATGGCAATCATCAAGAACACAAACAACAGCAAATGCTGGCGAGGGTGTGGAGAAGTGGGAACCCTAACACATTGCTGGTGGGACTGCAGATTAGTGCAACCACTTTGGAAAACAGTATGGAGGATCCTCAGACAAATGGGAATGAACCTACCCAAAAGAATGGAAACCAAAATATCAGACCGATGCATGTGTATCTATGTTTATAGCTGCACAATTCACAATTTTCTTCTAGGATAGCAAGAGAACACCTCTCTTTAAAGGGCTCATCTAATTTTGTGGAACCCATCCAGTAAAATCTCTCTTTTGCTTAAATTAAAGTCAACTGATTAGGAACCTTAATTACATGTGAAAATTCCCCTATAGGTGTGTGTGTGTGTGTGTGTGTGTGTGTGTGTGTGTGTGTGTGTGTGTGTGTATCTCCCTTTGGGTTGAAAAATACCTTAGTTCCTCCACCACACACATATACAGTTATATATCATAAATGTTTCCTAAGATGCATGGTTATATGATTTTTCTCCTGTGGTGTTCAATACCCTTGATTTATAGCATTAGAGAATGTTGGTAGTGAAACTGCCACAAGGAAAGAGAATAAGAACAGGTCCCTAAAGAATTCTCCACATAAAACAGAAGGAGACATTCAGAGGAGAAAGAGAGGTTTCCATCAGCCACTCTGAATAGATAAAGGTATCAGGATCAAGAAAATGATATACTAAAGGACAGCCAATCATCATTCCATGGAGTTGAAATCTCAGTAAGGAAGCTTTCCTAAGAAATTTTTAGAGGAGCATAACTGTTCTCATCCCACACTTGAATAAATAAAAAAAAAAAATGGTCATCAGACAAAGCTTCCAAGAAAGAGACTAGATGGGAATGGACAGAATCTCAAAGTTGCCCATGTCAGCCTTCACCCCTAGCACCACCTTCCACTGTGTGCTGCTCAGATTTGACAAAGACAACTTATTACTTCTTATTGATCAAGGCCCAGTGGTTAAATGAGATGACAGCTCTGTTGTATTTGTTTTCTATTGCTGCCATTACAAATTACAACAACTTCTTGGCCTAAAACCCCCAAGTTATTGTTTTACTATCCTGTAAGCCAGAACTATGAAATCAAGGTGGACTAAATCAAGCTATCAACAGGGCTGAATTTCTTCTGGTAGCTCTAGGACAACTTGTTTTCTTGCCTTCACTAGCATCTATGTTCCTAAGGAGAGCTATATTCCTAACTAATGCCCTTTCCTTCACCTTCAAAGCCAGTAGCAGAACATCTTTTTCCTAGTTCGATACCACCACCTCCATTTTATAAGGACACCTGTATTACATTGAGTTGCTTAGATTACCCAGGATAATCCTCCCACTTCAAAGTCCTTTATCACATCAGCAAAAATGTCTTTTGTCATGTAAGGTAACATTTCACAGCTTTGGGATTAAGACATGGACATCTTTGGGGAATCATTATCCTCCTTATACAACAGTCAAATGCCCTTTTAATATTCAAACTCAACCAGTTCACTTGGCTACTGATAAAAAAAAATGTCCAATAATGTGCCAATAAGTAGGCTTATAGAGTTCATTTGTAATACATTTCTACAGATTCTTACATTTTCTGAGAAAATAAAGATACCATAATTAAGAAATCTGATTAGGTGGCAAATTATAAAGTAATATATTCTTAAGGAGCTGCTTTAAAGAATCCACAAATCAAAAGCATCTGATGTATCTTTTAACTTAAAGTAAAGGAAATGTGGATTACAGACATTTCCAAGTAAGAAAATCAAAGCATACAACAAGTTGAGTGGCTCTCCCAAGATCACTCAGGGAGGAATACTAGAATTATGAATAGAACTCAGCTTTCCCTCTTCCCATTCAGTAGTTTAAAAAGGCCAGGAATAATGGTTACACTGATTCATACCAATTATCTAGTGCCTCTTTTCCAAAGTACTGCAGATCCACAGGAGAAATCATTACAGAGACATTAATATACCTTGCTTCATTTCCTACCTTCTAGTTTCAGAAAATATTTCAGGAAGCAGAGAGAACATGCAACAGCTTGTTCTGGAAATCTACTCAATCTTGAGCAGTTTCCACTTGAATTTCAAATAGCTTTGGAAGGTCTTAAGTAAATATGACAGGAAATTTTAAAAGCAAATATTGTTAAACTGACTGGTAGGTAGAAATTCAAGGTAATAGAATAAGGATGTGCTATCTAAAGACTCTAATTACAGGTGTGCTGACAACAGCAAAGGGAGAGACTGTGAAACTCATGGTGAAAAGAGCCAGGAAATGGAACAGAAATTAGTTGCAACCTTAGTTCTTCTACCTATACCTTATGAAACTTCCCAAATTCCCCATCTTAAAAATGATAGCCATCTTGTTAAGTTGATATAAAGATTAAAGATATTATATGTAAAACACTTGGCATATAAGAGCATTTAGTATCATTCCTACTTAGGAAAAACTAAAACATAGGATCAGATTTTCCTGCTAAACTGTAAGTAGTGGGTATGCTGATGTGCTGCTCAGGTTTGGCTTCAGGGTGGAAGGGTTTATTCTCCAAGCTTCTGGGAGTGCTGTTAATGGAAAGCTCCATGTTGATAGTCCCTATAGGGATTGCCTCAGCTAACAAAAGCCTCCTCTCTCAGTATTCACCCCATTAGGCTGACTTGCTTCCAGTGACTGACCAAAGGGCCCATCTTCCCAGATCAGTACCTTCCATAGGACTGGATGAGACATCTGTTGAGACTGCTCAGCTTCTCCCTCTGTCCAATCCTGCTTCCTTCCTTTCACTTCCCTTCCTCTGGTGTTACTCTCAATACATTCCCTAAGAAGCCTTCTTTATCCTGATCAGAGTGGGAGTCAGGTAACCAGGGACCCCATCGAGTAACAATAATGCAGGGTGAAGAGCTGCTCTGACTTTCACATGGGCCTTAACATCCTCATTCCACACAAGGGTGCAAGGACACATGAAAGACAAGCATCTGGGGTTGTTCTACTTGGAGTTCAAGAGTAAGGACTCCTAAACCTTGGCCCTTGCTTCTGCTATTGTTTAATTAGGAGCTAGAATAAGTGTGAACTGTCTGCCTGCCTCTGTGTTATCCCTTTGAAACATCTTTTACTCATCAGTTTGTGCAAAGACTTATTCTGTCACATGAGAAATATTGCTTATCTCACAACTGAGGAAATTTTACTACAATCTGTGTGGTAGATGATATTAATATGTCGACCACTGATGAAGCTGGGTAATTGGTTTACAGAAGTTGATTATACTAGTCTCCCTGCTTCTGTGTCTGTTTGAACTTTTCCATAATAAAATTGTGGATATTTATATACTTCATAAAAACATATTCATGTAAAAGAACATGTGTGTGTGTGTGGTACTGGGGATGGAACTCAGGGGCATTCTACCTCTGAGCTATACCCTGAGCCCTATTTTTATTTTTATTTTAAAACAGAGTTTTGCTAGGTTGATGAGTCACTACTTGCTGTGACTGTACTTGAACTTGCGATCCTCCTGTCTCAGTCTCCCAAGTACTAGAATTACAAGGATGCGCCACCATACCTGGCTAAGGATCAACTTTTAAGGTAGCTTAATAATATATTCAAATTCAGTTCTGCTTATGTTAAGCAAATCTATTAAAATATAGAAAATTCATGTTTTCCAAAATGGATAAAATGGCACTTGTTAGACATCTGTCAAAATAGTTCTTAAACTTATTCTTTTTAAATTACTGGAGATTCCTCTAAAAGCAAATTTAATAAGGCATTTCAAACTCAATTTTTATTTTAAGGGATTTACTTTTCATATTTAAGTATAGCATACAGCTTTTCCATGCATTATGTAGACTTTTAGATTATGAAGATTTTTATAATAGCAAATTATCCAAATTTTTAAAAGCTCAACTTTCTAAATGTATTTTTTAAAAATAATACATGTGAGTTATTAAACATATTTTAAAATATAGCTAGAGCTGGGGATGTAGCTCAGTGGTACAGTACTTATCTAGCACGCTCAAGGCCCCGGGTTCAGCCCCAGTACTGAAGGAAAAAATAAAAAATGTAACAAAACCATAACTCTCTTCTTCCTCAACCCCTGAAGATTCAATAACTGGTGCCACCTAGATTATTTAAATTAGGAGTAAAACAATTCTATTCTACATATACAACATGAGTAAGAGTTAAGTCAGAATCACAATAAGAAAGCCATGTCTGACTCAGGTGTTCAGCCTTTGTAGAGTAGTATTCGTTTTGTCAAACTTTCAAATATTTAAGTAGGCTCTGATGAGGAAACCGATAGGGCCCAAATATTCTAAACAAACACATTTCTACCTTTATCTTTTATGTTTGAAGGGCTTTCTGAATTTTGAGATCTCATCCATTTGAAGTGATTTCATCTACCACTTTCGGGAATACCATTATTTAGAAAATGGTTTTTCTCAAAGGGAACTGGTTGTTTCAATAATTTTAGAGCTACTCTAAGGGATTTCTATAGCCAGGTCACTATCCTACCCAGAAACCCAGGCATTCTTCATATAAATGAGAGTAGGTACATCTAAAGCAAAAGGAAGGGATTGGAGCATTTTAAGGACAAAGACATGGTTGGTGTAAACTAGGAGCTGACTTAACAGCCTGTGAAGGCTGAATTTTCCAAGTATTTTACCTATCATGATGGACTACCTCAAGTAAACAAAATAAAATCCAAATATGTGCATATTGAGTGTAGTCCTATGGGAAACAGGTTTAAGGAGACGTTGATATAAAATAAAAGGGGATGAGAAAGGATGACAATCAGGAAAACTAGGTTCTAGTACTAGATTTGCCGCTAACTAATCAGCTCTATGACCCTGAACACTTTACCTTTCTGGCTTTCAGTTTCTGCATTTAGAAAATGAAGGGTCTCTTACAGTTATAGAAATGAAACAAAAATAAAAAAGTTAAAGACATTTTTCTAAGAATTTTAATACATGTAACTTATTATATAAGAGTTTGGGTTTCCAAATATATGTGTTATCTCTAATATTACATTTTTCTAAAGCTTTCTGAAATAAGATTGACCTTAGACCAGCGAGTCCAGTGGGGCTCCACAAACCTGGCTATGCAATTTTATGTTTCAAATCAAGACTATCTAAATGTATAATTAAGTTAAAAATCAACAGTTAAAATCTGTAATTCTTATAATTTTCAGTTTTAACCATAGTATATAAAATTTTAAGTGTTGTATGCTAGGTACCTGTAAGCTTATTCAAAAGAGAAACTACTTCAGGCTAATCCAATAAACATAAAATTTTATAGTGTAATATAATTTCAAGGCAACATTAAATTGGCAAAATTTAGGTAATAAGCCTAAAACTCCAAAATAATTATAGAAGTAAGTATTTTACATATTTTAATAATTTATATATCTATGATAATAGTAATTATAGATTTGAGATATTAATTTATACAAATACTTCTATATTAGTAATCTCAAATATATAATGAAAACCATTTTTTCATTCTTACAATATATTTTTAATGGCTTACATAATTTAGACATTATTATCTCCACTCATTACTATTATCTCTGTGAATTTGGAAACTGACAGATACAACTTTTAAACAGATAGTAGGTTGTCTGAACTGATGGAGGGAACATGATGCTAACCAAATCAAGGCTACACTTGTTAAGATTCCCATACTTAGGAAGTCTTAGTCAGAAAGTCATAATAGATATATATATATATATATATATATATATATATATATATATATTTTATAATAGATATTGAAAATATATATAGGCCAAAAATAGGTTTTCAACATGTATTGATTCATTAATATGCCTCCTAGTTTATTGATTCAATGAGTTATATGGTTGATTTTCTAATATCCAACTACCCTTTCATTCCTAGAGTAGATTCTACTAGATTAAATTCCTCTATATGCTCTCCCTGATATGCAGATGCTAAGGAGAAGAAGGGGCATAAGAGGGTCTCCAGATGAAAAAAGAGAAACCCTAGATGAGCAAAGAAATTGACTTAACTGAGGGGGATGGACGGGGGAAAGGGGAACACCCTAATGCACATGACGTACTTTCACAAATATATCAAGGTTAATTCCTAAACTGAACTTGAGAAGGAGGGAGGGCGAGGGAGTGGGGTGGGAATTGGGGAAGGGTTAAATGATAAATGTGTGCATATATGCCTTTATCAGCTTGTACCTAACAAAGATATATGATTACAATGCACCAATTATTATAAAAAATTAATTAATAAATAAATAAAATTTGGTAATTGAGCTTAGGGATCAGCTAGCTTCATAAAATGAATTCTTTAATATTTTTCTATGGACAGATATAATTTAAAATTTATAGTTTATAATGATGCTCACTCACCATAATCACTCTCTTTTTTCTCTTCAGTGTCTGTACCTGAAAAATCCTAACCCTTGCTAAATCAAACTCCCCGCCTATTCTAAGCAACATAACAAGGTTGTGACAAAATGTTATTTTCCACTTTCCAAGAAGAGTCTTTCAGATCTTCTTTCTCTCTGGCACACCATTTCTTATATCACTCTCAGTTGATAGCCATGTTTATCATTTCACTGAGAAAATAAAATAAAAAACAATCTCCTTATTCTCTTAATAGCAAATCTGAAAATGTTCTTGCATCTAATTCTCTACTATCACTACTTTACAATAGACAAACAGCCCATATTCCTCTACTTAGGTCAACACTTCCTCCAGTCTAATGGATATCAACCTTGCCTTATTATAACTTCAGTCTTGGAAAATAAATATTTTTAGAAACTCTATGTCTTTCATCATCATTCTTTTCATTTGCTATTTGTAAGAGATCTAGTCTGCCACTCAGATTACTCTTCAAGACAGGCACTCATTTCCCCCATATGCCTATAGAAGGTTTACAGGAAATTTATAGCAAACATAATTATCCCTCTCTGTCTGTCTAACCGTATTTCCTTCACTCACTAATTGTGTTGTTTCTAAGGGTACTGCCCCAATAATTTGCCTACATTCAAATATATGTGTATATGTATACATATATATGTTTATATCCAAATGTCCATCAACCAATCAATCTAAAAACAAATTGTGTTTTGTCTATAAAGGTAATGCTACCCTGCAAGAAAAAGAATGAGTAACTAATATGTAGATGAATATAAAAAACATTATGCTAAGCAAGTGAATACAAGACACAAAAATATGTATTATATGATTCTATTTATATCAAAAGATCTAGACAATGAAATGTTAACATGAAATCAAAAGATTGCTTGAGGACAAGATGAGCAGAAGTTTTATTGCAAAGATACAGAAAGGATTTTTTTTTTCAGGTAGTGAGAATGTTTTATATGCTAAAATATACATTTGCAAAACTTCACTAAATTGTGTAACTACAATTGATGTATTTCATCATATATAAATTATAAGCCAACATAAAAAAGAGAAATGAAATTGTCAGTCACCAAAATAAATAACTTATTTTCAGGAAAATGACAATGACTAGATTTCACAAAATAGTTCACATTCTATTTTCCTAAAAGATTTGGGCTCCAATAGAGAAGATATTATCTGATTTACATGAAGCTTTTCAGGAAGACATCTCAATCTAGATATGTGAAATGCCTATTATACCACTATCAAAAGTTGTGTTTTGTGAGGGACCAAATGCTCCATGACTGAAAGATGGTGGAAAAGACACAGCTCATATAGTCTACCACCAGAAGATTATACCATCAATTTTTGTTGCATCGATACTTTATTATTTGGAGAACACCAAGTTAATCGCTATAACCAAAACTGACTACATTTGGAATTTTGTTGTTTATTTTGTTTTGTCAGCATTGCAAGAAACAACATAACTGATTATTCTTGATTTTTGAGCTTATAATGAAAAATCTAAAGTAACATAAAATTAAATGGAAGTATATAATTTGCAATTTTTATCCTCAAAATAGGCCTTGAGGCTAGACTAGGGAAGAAAGAATTTATATAATTAATTACGAACATTCAAAATGTTCAGTGTGCTAAGTACTGTGCATAATGCAGTGGCTGTAAGTTGACAAAATGGTAATTATTTGGAACATGTTCCACTTAAGTTTCTTGATATTTCCAAGGAATGATTAACACCATTATGTAATAAGTTCTGTTTCTTCCATTAGAATTATTACATTGAGGAGGAGATCCAAGATGGCGACGGAGTGAACCATCCTTTCACAAACGCCCTGATTTGGATCTAAATTTACCATAAAAAGATCTTTTCAACAAAAGGAAAAAAGCGAAATCTGAACCACAAACAAATAAAGAAGATCGAGAAAGCAGAGCGAGGACAAGAAAAGACGCCATCGCGGAGCAATTCGTGCTCCGCGCCCCGGGCGGATCCCCGCCGACCCGGCTCCGCCGGGGCAGGCAGCAGCCGGGCTCAGCGCCGCCGCTGAAGAGGTAGGCTGTGGAAGGGCAGGACCAGGAGCCTAGGGGCCCACCCAGACGCTGGGAACAGCGGGCCCCGGGACACAGCACCCAGGCGGTCCCCCGCCGACCCGGCTCCGCCGGGGCAGACAGCAGCCGGGCTCAGCGCCGCCGAGGAGGTAGGCTGTGGAAGGGCAGGACCAGGAGCCTAGGGGGCCACCCAGACGCTGGGAACGGCGGGCCCCGGGGCACAGCACCCCTGGCACCCTGCACCGCATCCAGGCGGAAACCAGAACCGTGGTACATTCAACGTGGGCAC